>APFE030799537.1:25893-61969 GCA_000404065.3 Pinus taeda
TCCCAAAACTAGGACTACCAGCTTGATTTTTTCATTATGTTCCTTTCAATGTTATAATACATATTTATACATGCCGAAGCATCCAATACCATGGACCGAAAACCATCGTGTCCAATACCATCGACTGAAAAACCATCGCGTCCAAAAACGCGCATAAATCATGCACAAAACCATAGGTGGGTCCGCCCAACCTAACATAGGGTCCAAAATCAAAATTTTTAGGGGTTCTGCCCCGGACCCCATAAAGTGGGGTTATGAGTACCCCTCAAACCCCCTGTTAACTACGTGGAAATAATATAACACAACCCAACATGTTCATCATGCTCCTATATTCTAGAAGATATTTATAACCATGCATTTTTGTTCTCATTTATAAATGCTCTTTCTACATGAGTATCTAGAACTCTATGTACTTCATATTTCTAGATTCTAGAAGATGTTTCTAGCCATGAAATTTTATTTTATTCCTACATGCTCCTATCCTACTCAAAAATTTGAAATAAGACTTGAAGTAAAGAGTTTGACCTAGTCATAGTAGAGATATGGAGGATCTTCCTTCTTTTGCTTCTTGTTTTCTTCTTTCATTTCTTGATTCACATGAGCTTCTTCCCTTTTCATTTTGTTGTTTTTGTCCTTCTTAAGCTTAGGACAATTCCTTTTGTAGTGTCCATATTCTTGGAATCCAAAAAATTATATTTTGGACATGTCTTTGTTGTTTGTTCTTCATGGACCAAATTTTGCCAAACTTTCCCTTTCTCTTTGCCATGGTAGCAAATTCTTGCTCCTTTGATCCCACATGTTCCTTTACTTTAAGTCTGGTTTCCTTTGTTTTGCATAGAGACCACATTTCACTGAGTGTGTTTTCTTCCTTCTTGGCATATATGCCTGATGTGAAGTTGCCCCAATCCTCGGGTAGAGCATTGAGTACTACAGTTGTCATCTCGATGTCAGACGTGAATTCCCCAAGCTATTGAAGTTGATCTCTCATTTCATATATTTTTCATGAAGTAGGGAGCTATTCCTTCCTTTTTTATCTTCATCTTGTACAATTCAGTCCTTAGAGATATTACTTCTCCGGTTGTGGATACCGAGAATATTTCTACTAGCATATCATAAATTTATTTTGATGTTTCAAATTTGGAGACATAATGAATGAGAGAATCTTTGATTGATTCTATTAGAATCCTTTGATCTCTTTGTCTCATACTTATTGTACTTAGCTAAGGCTTGAGTTTGTTCCTTAGCAGGGATAGTTATATTCCCTTTGACATGTTCTAGAAGTTCATTCTCTTTAATAAGTAAATCAGTCCTCTTCTTCCATGAAATAAAGTTATTGGTACCTACCAATTTGTTGCTTTCCTTGCAAAAATACATTGATGTATATTCAGAAGGAAACATGTACTTACTTGATATATTTTGAGATGTAGTAGATTTTCTTTCTCCTTGAATACTTGATGGCTTGCCTTCCTAGGATCTTGATGTTCTTCAGGTTGCCTTCTCCAAGTGGACTTGCTTGATGATGAGATTTTCTTGATGACTTGTAGCTTGATGTAGGTCTTGCTTCAATCCTCTCTTCTTTGTAGGTTCCTTTATGTAAGGCTCTCCTTCTTGCTATGTAGTCTTCCTTGGTGAATGATAGGTGATAAGCCTTATTTTTCTTGAGTAGATTTGGCTTGATGCTTCAACCTTGTAGATGACTTTCCTTGATGAGTGTTCTTGAGTTGCCCTTTCCTTGATGTGTCACCTTACCTTTGATACTATGTTGAAGAATCTAGGGAAATAAGGTATAGTAGGATTATTTGTTACTTCAGAATAATTTGTGGAGTATTTTTACTTTTTATTGTTAGCTTAATCTTCTTCTTCTTCTTCTTCTTATTAATGCATGTGTATGTACTTCATCAAACTGCTACAAAAATATAAGAACAAGAACACAAGATGTTGGCTCTCTGTCAGGTCCAAAACCTCTCTTCTCTTGAGAGGAAACCCTTTGGTGAGTTTTCTCTTATTGAAGCTTTTTTCTTGATCAATGCCAAACCCTAGACCCTTCACTAGGATGTCCTCCAAGCATAAGTCAAGTCCTCTCCTCTTTTCTACACTTTGTTCCCTAACACATAGACTTCCTCCTTCTGACACTTTTCACCCCAGCACTTCATCCTCCTTCTTTGTTTATTGTATAGAGATAGACCTTCCTTGAGTGAGCCTTCTAGATGAGATGTTCCTCTTCTATCCTTTTCTCAAGTAGACTTCTTCAAATAAGATCCTTCTTGAGATATGGGTGTATGACTGTATTGTTGTTCTACTGCCCTAGTTTTCTCATGTGTGAATTAGGGTCCTTTCACCTTCGCTAGAGAGAGAGACTTCTTCACTTGAATTGGGAGGCCTTGTAGGCCTAATATCTAGCCCAAACACCAATGAATCTTGCACTGAAAGGTTACTGCTATTATATATGCAATATTTCCTCCTTCTTCTCGCATGTGTGGTTGTTTCTAGCCCTAGAAATAGTCCCCTACACTTTGGTCTTCTTCCTCCTTTCTTCCCTTGTCTTGAAGACCCTTAGACTTTCCTTTTTCCTTCACTTTTTCAACTTCCAACTTTGTTGATTTCAGAGCTTGCGTTATCTTTTGAGGGAGTGGGCAACCTCTATATATAGAGGTTTGTCCCTCCTTTAGGCTAACTTGAAGTTTGCAGGCCGAATTGACTTATTTAATTCGAATTGCTTATTTTTAGGTGTCGTTGCATGGAGGAGACTTGTTGACTTTGCTTGGAGGTATTCTCTTGACTCTAGTACATAAACATACATGGTGTAACATGCTCTTAAGGTCTTCAGATTTGAATTTTGTAAAAATTGGCTAAAATTGCATGGAATATAGTTTTCCATTTAGAAATCTCAGGGTCGAAGGGTGAAACAATGACCTATGGTATCCCATACAACTTCACTCTACTAAGCCAGTCCATAATCAGGACATCGTGGGAGATTTGGCATAACTCTTTCTTGAAGAATCCGATCAAAATTAGGTTGTGGGGTTGGAAATAAGACTCAAAGAGATACCACCAGAAGAAATTTCGAAACTTGGAGATCCAAAATTACAGAGTTACAACTGTTTGAAGGTCAAGCTCCTAAAAGAAAGAAAAAATTGTGTGTTTAAAAAAAAATGCATAACTTTTGTTTGAAAAAACGGTTTGAAGTGATTCCAGGGGAATATTGAAGCATAGATATCAGTATTGGGTTCTAAAATTCCTCCTAAGAAAAATAATTCTACACCCATTAAGCCCTCAAAATCTCTACTATGATGCATGAAGAGGAAGAATCACAGCATGATATATCGAAATTAGGAGACCAAGTGCAACAATTTTTCTCTCATAAAGATCAACCAAAGATGAAATAAAAGGTGACATGGATGGTTTAAAAAGCGACATGGATGGTTTAAAATGACACATGAATGGTTTAAAAGAATACATGGAAGTTTTGATAAAGTTATTACAAGAAAGGCTTCCCGATGGTGACAAGGTAATCCATGAAAATCATGATGAGGACAAAAGGAATATGAATTACGATTTTAGAGATTCCAATGTGGGGTTTAAGAACCACCACATTCCAAAGATAGATATGAGGAAGTTTGATGGAAAGGATCCAATAACATGGATACTACAAATGGAGCAATATTTTGATCTGCAGGATGTGCAACCCTCACAAAAGGTACATATTTCATATTTATATTTAGAACCCAATCATTTTGTATGGTATAGATGGATTTGTTCTCTTAAACCACTTGTCACTTGGTCAATTTTTATCGAGGAAATGATAGCACATTATGAAGATACAAAGAGAAACATCTTATTTAGCCAATTGATAAATCCCAAACAAAAGTGTTCAATGGTGGAGAACATTGAAGACTTCCAAAAATTGAAAATTAGGGTAACCGGTATTCCATAGGAGCATAGGATTAATGTCTTCATACGGAATTTAAAAGATAAAATCCAATACGAGGTTCGCCTTTGGGAACCTAATTCATTGGAGAAGGAAGTTGAAAGCAAAATTATGGCAACAAGGAAGTCTACCACTTACAACTTTAAAGATGGAAGTGTTAGTCTTCCACAGCCTACAAGGTTGACACCACAAAAATTGGAGGAAAAAAGAGCAAAAGTGATTTATTATAGTTGTGATAGAAAATACACTAAAGGTCATAAGTGTTCTGAAAAGAAATTATTCTACAAAGATTGTGAAGAGGAAGAAATGGAACAGGAAACATCAAAAGAGGAGGATATACACTAGGAACCAACCCCAAAGAGAGAAGAAATGAATTCAACCATATCTTGTAAAAAATTGGCAAGAATTACCATTCCTCAAACTCTCAAGATAAAAGGATATATCAAGAAGAAAAAGGTAATAGTGTTGATTGATTCAGGTAGTACCCATAATTTTATTCATTATAAGATAGTCAAGGAATTGAATTTCTTCCTATATCTAGCGCAAGAGTGTCAAGTGATGGTTGCAAATGGAGGAACTATAAACTTCTCTGGAATATGTATTGAATAGTCAATTTTTTTCCATTCCAATGGGTGGTGCTCATGTTGTACTAGGATTCTGATGGTTACAATCTTTAAGGACAATAGCTTTCAATTTTCAAGAACTTTTCTTGAAATTTTTTTAGGAAGGAAAGGAAGTTGAATTAAGGGGTATTGCATGGAAACCATGAAAGATAATTAAATCTAATGGCATGAAAAAGCTTCTGAAGAAATAACAATGGGGCGTAATTGCAAAACTATGATCACTAGGGGTTCAAACATTGAAATCATCTATTTCTCTAGATCTCCAAAAAGCCTTGGACAATCATTCCAAGGTGTTTGAGACTCCTAAAGGCCTCCCACCTATTCGTGATCATGATCATGTGATTGAATTGATTCCAGGAAGTGTTCCTCCAAACATCAGGTCTTACAGATATCCTTATGCCCAAAAGAGTGAAATTGAACGTATGGTTGCAAAAATGCTAGAGGCTAGTATAATTCAACCTAGTCAAATTTCTTTCTTTGCTCTAGTAGTATTGGTGCACAAGAAGGATGGATCATGGCATATGTGTCCAGATTATATGGAGCTCAACAAGCTCACTATTAAAGATAAATTTCCCATTCCTGTCATTGATGAATTTTTGGATGAATTACATGGAGCAATTTACTTCACCAAGTTGGATATTCATTCAAGATATCATGAAATTAGAATGAAGACTAAAGAAATTCCAAAAACAACATTCATAAATCACGAGGGTGATTATGAATTTTTGGTCATGCCTTTTGGCCTTAGTAATGCACCTTCCAAATTTCAAGGCTTGATGAATTCCATTTTCAAACCCTTCCTTAGAAAATTTGTGTGAGTATTTTCTGATGATATACTAATCTACAACAAGTCTTGGAAGGATCATGTTCAACATGTTGACAAGGTGCTAAAAGTATTGGGGGAGAAATAATTATATGCAAAACCTCCAATTTTTTCTTTGTAGTATAGGAGGTGGAATATTTGGGTCATATTGCATCTCATGAGGATGTTAAGGGGTAGACCCTAACATAATTAAATCCATTAAGGAATGGAAAATCCCCACAACCATAAAGCGTGTTCAAGGATTTCTCGAGTAGATATGGTATTATCGCAAGTTTGTTAAGAATTATGGGAGAATAGTGGAACCTCTAACATCATTACTGAAGAAAGATGCATTTTCTTGGACGCCAGAAACAATGAAGGCCTTTGAACATCTTGAAGAGGAAATGTGCCAAGCACTGGTCTTAGTTATGCCAAACTTCACAAAAACTTTTATTGTGGAATGTGATGCTTCAGGAAATGGAATTGGTGTTGTTTTAATGCAAGAAGGAAGACCAATTTCTTTTGAAAGTCATCCAATCGAACGAAAGTATTTACACAAATTTATTTATGAGAAGGAAATGTTGGCAATACTACATGCACTAAAGAAATGGCGACCTTATCTTATGAGAATACACTTCAAGGTAAAAGCAGACCATGATAGTCTTAAATACTTTTTGGAACAAATATTATCTTCCGAAGAGCGGCAAAAATGGGTGACAAAGATGTTGGGCTATGAATTTGAAATCATCTACAAAAAAAGGAAGCAAAATGTTGTTTCATATGCACAATCAAGAAAGGATGAGCATGTGGAAGCATTTCTTTGTACCATTTCTATTATCCAACCTATGTGGATAACCAAATCAAGGGATGAATGGAAGAATGATGAAGAGGTGTTGTCACTCATTCAAAATTTGTAGCAAGATCCCAGTACATCTGATACATTTAGCTGGGAAAATTATTCAGTATGGTACAAAGATTGCTTATATCTTTGTAATAATTCCCAACTCAAACAAAATATTATTTTGGAATTGCACACCTCTCCCTTAGGAGGGTGTAGAAATTTCACCTGTAGAACAAACCGATATATGCAATGTCCTAAAGCATAATACTTGTTCTACTTCTACAAAACATTAAGCGGAAGCATAATCGAAATCATGAGCAACATCAAGTAGAAACATGCATAACTTGATCAAGAGAATTAATCACACATAACACAAGATATATCTAAGGGAAAGCACCAGCATAAAACCCCAACCATGTATTATCAATCAAATGGAAATCCTCTTCACAATACAAGAAGAATTAGCTCTCAAGCTATTCAGTTCTCAATGAACTATGAGGATATGAAGATAATATCTCATGAAACCACCCAAGCCCGGTTTATATAGCCTTTCCCTAGGTCCTTACGCTAGTTTTCTTAGGAAATAATAGCAAATCATATGCATTAATTCCAACATACAAAAAAAACCAATGGTCCAACTACTATTCCTTGAGAACACTAGTTCCTAACCATTCAAAAACTACTTACTAGAAATGTTAAGCATATGATAAGTACACTATCCCACATCTGGATCTCAACTGGGTCTCTGACAGAACTGACATGCAACAGTTATCCATAAGTGAATTCTCAGTTATCTAAAATAATAGTTGTCACATGCATGCAAGCATTAACAAACTATATTTTATTATTTTAACATCTTGTTAGAATAATCTAACTGGACTTGACTAGTTAGAACTAGTTAGAACTAATTCAACTGATTCTCTCATTATAGAACTAAACCTTATCTCCTTTAATCAAGGGATAAATTTCTAAATCAAGGGAGAAAATAATTGCATGATCTCACAAAGACTTCAAATTTAACTTTTCATAATTAATTAACTCATGGAGATTAATTAATTAATATTTTAAACCGCTGTTAAGACCAAAATTAATTTTACTTCCTATAGATAGACTAGGGACTGCGATAAATAGGAAGGGACCCAGAAATGCTATTTTTAGAACTTTCTATTTTTAGTAGTTTCACCTCTCACCCAATGTGGCTAATGACCTCACTAGCCAAACTGCTAGTTTTAGACAAGTTATTTTTAGTAGGTCTATTTTTAGCACATTATAAATTTAGCATTTCTTGTTGCACATTTTTCAACACTCCCTCTCAACAAGAAAGGCTTCCTCTCGAACCCAATCTTGTAACTCTGGAATGTTTTGCATGCAACACATCTACCCAGTCCACTTGCTCCAACAACACTTGGAACAAAAGCACTCCCAACTGACCACTCTGTTGGGCTAAGAACATACTCTGATGCTGAAGCTCTACCTGCTGCTGACAAGTGCTCCCTATCTGATATCTGTGCTACTGCAACATCTCCATACATCTCACACCATTGCACACCTCTCTGTGCCACCTAGCATTATGCAAAACATTGTGCCTCTCGCATTGTTGTAGCCTACTAGCTATGCGTTATCCTAGGATTCCCTGCACTATCGCTTTCTTTGCCACTCCATCCGCATCTGTCTCTACCCAATCATTCAATTCTTGCTACTCCACATCGGGGATCTCGTAGCAAATTCGAATCAAAGAGGTTGGGTACCTCAAGGATCCTGCCCCTCCTCCTTGGGATGATCACTCCACATTACTCCACCTCCTACCTGGAGGTACGGCTGCATGTGATCCCTCTACTCACCTGGCTCGAAGTTTCCCCCTACGGGAGGTCTTTGCATGAGTAGATGTTTGTACTTGATCTCCTCTCAACTTCTCTAGTTGTGGCTACTCCACAACCTCCTGAAGCTGCTGCACCAATCGTGGCTCCTCCACAATCGTTTGAGACTTCTTCTAGATCTACATGTTGAGAGGTAATATACCCTCCCTCTCAACCACCAAGTCTCCATCAGTTGCCTTGCTGCTCAAGGCTTTGCATGCATCTTGAACCTCAAGAGCATACAGGTTCTTGACCCGTGAACCAAACTGCTTCACCTGTCTAGTGATGATGTGTCTAAGGAAAACATTTCCCTTACTAAAGACTACATCATAGCCTCTGTCTTCCAGCATCGTGATCGACACCAAGTTTCTCTTTAGTCCTGGTACATACTTGACATCGGTCAAGGTAAGGTAAGATCCATGCTCCCTCTGAAAAATAATCGTGCCTACACCTGAGACATTATACTTCTCATCATTACCCATCACTATGAGTATCTAGAGATCTTTCTCCTCCAAAGTACTGAACAAACTCTTTTCGCCAGTCATGTGGAAAGAAGCTCCACTTTCAAGAAACCAATCACTTCTCACCATGGATGAAACCATGCATGTGAAGTGTGTGAAATCCAACTCAAACTATGAAGCAAGTGCCTCATCTTCAGATCCTTCCCCGGATCCCTTCTTGGATTTCCTTTGTGGACAATTTGCAGCATAATGGTCCACCTCATGACAACGAAAGCATCACACTTTCGATTTTTCAACCTTCTTACCATCATTGGAAGAACTGCATTCATAAAGAGAAACCTTCTCCTTCCCCTTTTTCACCTTACTCGCTAAGGCATAGTTCTCCTCATCATGCATGGATGAAGAACTGTCTTTGGTGCTCCGTTTGTTCTCCTCCTGCAAGAAATCTGACCATAGTTGTTCCCAATCTGGTAGTTTCTCCCTTCCATTCATCGAGTCCTGGTAGCTATGCCAGCTCTTAGGAAGGCCAAGGAGTGCTAGACTCATCATATCCCCATCAGCCATAGTGACTCCTGTGCTTGCAAGCTCATCTTTGCAGGTGGTGAGCTTGTTCAAGAATGTAGAAATAGAGTCACCCTTCTCACACTTGATCTTTCGAAGCTTGTCCTTTAGTGACAACTTCCTTTGATCACTACTATTCTGATATAAATCTTTCAATGTTTTCCACATTGCAAATGGAGACTCCTTCCCATGGAGGCTTGAGACTATGTGATCTCGAACACCCTCCAAGAGAATTCTCCTAGCTCCAGCCACACACTTACCCCATTCCACCAGCTTAGTCTTGTCAGTAGGCTTAGGGACTTCTTGATCAATGAAATCCTTAAGACCATTATCATCTAAAACTACCTCCATGTGATCCTTCTAAGCTAGATAGTTTGAGCTGCCATCAAGGGCATACTCAAGCCTCAAACCATTGAACGCCATCGATGAAATAGATGTGATAAGAACTTGAGATCTTTATCAAGAATAAGTAACTTTGACTTCCTCTTGCTAGTATATTGTTCTTACTTGATCACCTGTGCTCTGATACCATGTAGAAATTTCACCTGTAGAGAAAATCGATATATGCAATGTCCTAAAGCATAATACTTGTTCTACTTCTACAAAACATTAAGCGGAAGCATAATCGAAATCACGAGCAACATCAAGTAGAAACATGCATAACTTGATCAAGAGAATTAATCACACATAACACAAGATATATCCAGGGGAAAGCACCAGCATAAAACCCCAACCATGTATTATCAATCAAGTGGAAATGCTCTTCAACAATACAAGAAGAATTAGCTCTTAAGCTATTGAGTTCTCAATGAACTATGAAGATATGAAGATATATCTCATGAACCACCCAAGCCCTATTTATATAGCCTTTCCCTATGTTCCTTACGTAGTTTGCTTAGGAAATAATAGCAAAAGAATTTGCTATTAATTCCAACATACCAAAAACAACCAATGGTCCAACTACGTATTCCTTGAGAACGCTAGTTCCTCAACCACGCAAAAACTACTTACTATAAATAGTTAAGCATCTGATAGTACACTGTCCCACATCTGATCTCAACTGGGTCTTTTACAGAACTGACATGCAACAGTTATCCATGAGTGAATCCTCAATTATCTAAAATAATAATTGTCACATGCATGCAAGCATTAACAAACTATGTTTTATTATTTTAACAACTTGTTAAAATAATCTAACTGGACTTGACTAGTTAGAACTAAGTCAAATGATTCTCTCATTATAGAATTGAACCTTATCTCCTTTAATCAAGGGATAAATTCCTAAATCAAGGGAGAAAATAATTGCATGATCTCACAAAGACTTCAAGTTTAATTTTTCGTAATTAATTAACTCATGGAGATTAATTAATTAATTATTTGAACTGTTGTTAAGACCAAAATTAATTTTACTTCCTATAGATAGACTAGGGACTGCTATAAATAGGAAGGGACCCAGAAATTATATTTTTAGAACTTTCTATTTTTAGTAATTTCACCTCTCACCCAATGTGGCCAATGGCCTCACTGGCCAAACTTCTATTTTTAGACATGCTATTTTTAGACAAGCTATTTTTAGTAGGTCTATTTTTAGCACATTCTAAATTTAGCATTTCTTGTTGCACATTTTCAACAGAGGGCACTCTATATTTTTAAAAACTTACCATAGGGTCAAGAAGGATTTTTCTGGGATGGCCTTAAAACTGATATTCAGAAGTTTGTGGAAGAATATTTGGTTTTCCAACAAAATAAAGTTGAGACAATTAAGACCCCGAGTTTGTTACAACCTTTATCCATTCCAAGTCAGCATTGGGAGGAGGTCCCAGTGGATTTTATCACAGGTTTACCCAAGTCTGAAGCAAAGAGTGTCATTATGGTGGTAGTTGATAGACTTACCAAGTATGCACACTTTTGTGCATTCTCTCATCCTTTTAAAGACAATACAATTGCTACTGCATTTATGGAAACAATTCAAAAGCTTCATGGAAATCCAAATATTTTATTAAGTGACAGAGATCCCATTTTCACTGGAAATTTTTGGACGGAATTATTTTCTTGTCTTGGTACTCAATTAGCTCATAGCTCATCTTATCATCCTCAATCTGATGGGCAAACTAAGATAGTGACAAATGTTTCGAAGGATATATTCTTTTCTTAGTATCTGATAAACAAGCACAATGGGTCAAGTGGTTACCTCTAGTTGAATGGTGGTATAACACTTCCTTCCATACTGCAGCAAAAGTGGCCCCATTTATGGCACTTTATGGATATCATCCACCATCCATCACATTATCTTTAAGAGAAAAATCTAAGGTTCAAGCAATGGAAAATCACATCGATCATCAACAACAAGTTATCCAAGTCTTAAAGGATAACCTCATTCTGGCACAGAATCAAATGAAACAATAGGCAGATCAGCATTGGAGTGACAGAAGTTTTGACGTAGGTGACTGGGTATTTTTACAGCTACAACCATACAAACAAATGTCTCTCAAGCAAATTACGAAGGATAATAAATTATCACCCAAGTACTATGGTCCTTACAAGGTACTGCAAAAGATTGGCACTATGGCATACAAATTGGAGTTGCATGCATCTTCCAAAGTACACCCAATTTTCCATGTTTCATGCTTAAAGAAGGTTATCAGTGACAAGCTTCCAGTTCAAACAATGTTTCCAGAACTTGACGAAGAAGGAAAAATCATATTTGAGCCTGAAGTAGTCATAGAAACAAGAACCTGATAGCTACGGAATCGATCAATTTCATAGTATATCATTAAGTGGAAGAAATTACCTATTGAAGATTCCACATGGGAGGATGAGAATTTTATACAAAATCATCCATAACTACTCAAGCATTGAGGACAACACTTTTTTAAAGGAGAGGGGCATGTTAGGTCCCTATAATACTAGTGTATCCCCCTTATTGTTATTGTTGTGCCCTTACATTATTATTGTTATGTAGACTATGCTTATATTGTAACCCCTTAGACTCCTATATGTAGAAAGGAGGTCTTGTCATTTCTAGCATTCAAGAATTTTTCATTTATGTAATGTAAAGGAGGTTTCCCCCTCGAAGAGGATAACTTTTAAGTTGTTTATCTATCTTTTTGTAAGCTGGTTGCATAACAAATTACATATCAACTTCTTCAAAAAATTTATCAATTTAATATTATCCAAGAGATATGCTAAACTTTCTTGGGGAGCACACTATTGAGAAACGAAATTGGGGTATATATAGGTGTATACCTTACATAATTGCCCCAGTAGAAAACAACATTTACAAAACATAAAACCACTGATTGATGATCAAATAAAACTACTAATTAATAATAAAGTCCTTGATGACCATGAACCTTATATGATGAGCTAATATGCATTGGGTTAAATTCATTTTTGAGTTATTAGACTCTATTAAAGGATAACTGATGGACAAGTTTGGTCATTGATGCACAATTATCGTGCTTTCAATTTGCATCTATTATTAGCGATCTTGTTTGCTTCTTTGTTATGGTCCCGTAATACATGAAAGTATGTTATTAATGGAATGTCTTTTACCATTTTCACTTCCCTTTTCATGATATTTTATAGAGATATTTCCTTTAGCATTGAGCCTTTAACTAAATGTTGCAAAATAAGGAGAGATTCTCCAAGGATTGTGAGCTCTTTCACCTGATTTTCTTTGGTGACCAAGAGATCTTGATAACAACCATGAATTTTTGCTTGATTATTTTTCATACGACCAAGTCCCCATGAGTACCTAAACACTTCTTCATCCTTAGGGTCATAAAGAATCCCTACCCCACCCCCTCCCTTTCCTCGATTTTGTGCATTCAAAAATACAAATTAAATCATGAAAAAGGTATTGTTTGTGTGTGTGTATAATAACCACGAATATACCAGGTATTAAATTTATCGAAGTACAATATTTTTTCAAGTTTTGCACTTAAAAAAGGTTTTCACTTCAAGAAATTTGATCTCTTAGTGCTTGCTAGATCCAATTAAGATGGATCTATATTGGTTTATAACAATCATGATTATATGGTTATTGAGGTGTACTAATTACTGTTGTAAAATATTGGTAAAAATTGGTAAACTATTTTATAAGATGGAGAGTTTACATAGTATTAAATAAATATTCATTTAAAACATATAAAAAGGATTTAAGAAAATCTTGGAATATTAAAAAGTTAGTATGATTTAGAAGATCAATAGTCACCATGATCTTTTATAATAGATTCTTTGTAGAGAAAAAGGATCAAATGTTAGATTGCCACTTGTTGAGAAATGGTTAAATCAAACTAAGTCAAAGAAGATAGGAAATAGAAAGCCAAAGAAGAAGACTCTTGAAAGGAAACATAAAAGGCCACTTGTCTATTGGGGCTAGGATAGGAAATGATATATAAATGTCATTTATCAAGGATAGAGGGATTTTGGTAATGCATTGTATGATATTGTTCGATTTTTATGTGAAAAAATAAGTTAGTTAGACCCCAATAGGCCTCATTTCAATAGGGATACCTATATGCATTTTTCATTTGGTAGCACCATTGTAAGACCAAATAATGCAATGCAAAGCCTTTTAAGCCATTTTATGTATTGTGGTATCCTAGGCTTGTTATGGCTGGTCATGCCTAGTTCTTTTAGACTCCATTCTTAGGTACTTTCATCCTGTATAGGATTAGAGGGCTTGGGATGGACCTACCTAGACACACAGTTTAGAGAAGTCATTGGTTTTGTAGGGGTGATCGCACTCTATAGGGTCAATATAGTCCATGTCTTGAGTGCACCTATGTCTTACCTACATGGTTATGCATCATAGAGTTTGTATGCATTCTCTAGCCATGGTATATTATTTATTTTTTAGTTCTCAACATGTTAGTATCACAATCCGCAGAGTGTGAATGTTTCCCAAGGCATTTCATAGATTCCAGTGCACAAGATCTTAGATGTCAAAAGTCAACAAAGGATCATATTGCTTAGCATAATTTGTACTTTCCATGCCACATGGAAATTTTGTCAAAATTTGAAGGCATCAAGGATATATCCTCAATCAAATCCCATGTCATCAATCCAAGCCATATGGGGATGCCATGGAGCTAGGGCATGATGTCTTCACGGAGAGCAATGTACCATCCCTTTTATAGGGTTCTCATATCATCACCATTAAATTGTTTCAAAATAGGGAAACATCCATTAAGAAGCTCCAATGTTATCTTGGGGTTGTATTATCATCTTTGGGGTACATAAGCTCTCTAAGCAACACCCTGGCTCACATATGTAGTGTTTTAATTCTTGGAGGAAAAGGAGAGTGTCATTAATAGTGGTAAATGCATCCCAAGGAATATGCTTCTAAAAAAGTGGTCAATGTCCTAATTCTAATTCCCAATGGATTCAAGTGTGTTTGGACGTCCTCTTCGAAGTGTTAAAGATCCATCATATAATCATTCAAGGTATGGAAAGTGTACCTGGGAGAAAGAATCTCACACATACTCACAAAATCAAGTGATATCAACATCACAGGTGCAAGAAACATAACTGTATTGAAGTGGGCCATATACAATGTAAAAGACATCAAATTTCATTACAAAAGCATAATATTCAAATGTATTATTAACTTATGGTTTGTAAACAAGATATGATGCTTAGATATGGGAGAGTTATTATAAGAGCCTATTAGTTTCTTCCAACCCTGAGGGGAGGAACATTTTCTAGGTTGACCCATCATTCAACAGGTGCAAGTGATCAATGACAAAGTATGGGATTTACATCATAGAGGATTACACAATTTTGTATCAACAATAAAATTCAAATTTCCTTAAGTGTTATGATGCAAAGAGGGAGCAATTGTGGGACCAAATTTACCTTTCTCTTCAACCTATTTTCACCATCCCTCTTGTGCACTTATTTCTTCATTGATTTTATTTTTCTTTTACAAATGTAACTTGGGTTACAAGATTTCATTGATTCATGACCCATTAACATGAAGTGTTTCATTGCTCATAGGGGTTGGGGTATTTAAAATTCCTTTTATTTAGGCAATTCATACATTACCAGGAACTAGGTGAGCATTAATGATGGGGGTGGAGATTTTTGGCAAGTTGTTTTTATCATTGATGTCAATGTATAGTCATTGATGTTAAGTGATGTCAAGTTCAGGGAAAGCCTTTTGAGTGTGATGTTAATTTTTTGGGGAACCTGTTTAACCTATTGAGTATATTAATGTTGTGCTAATATTACGATGTCATTTTTTCCTTAATTGTTTGCTAAGTAGCCTATCTTTGAAGGTATTTTTCCTAGAGATATCTTGTTCAAAGTACCATGAAAAGTGCATGGTTAGATAACCCTCAAAGATATTTCTAATGGCATGTGAAACTTAGTCTAACTCCCCAGTAATGAAGAGAAAAATTTGAGTTTGAAGTGATGGATTACAGAAAGAACTAGTCATGGTTATGATGGGTTAATAGATATCGTCCATTTGACCATCCTGGGGATGAGCAACAATGAGAATTTAGTAGATGATCACCAATCCATATTCATATAGCTATCCATACCTATCTGGAATCACCAAGGCATCTGGGCATTTGGTCCTCCAAGATAGCAACGGGGCAATGCTTAAGAAAACAATTGGATCCCAGATTTCCCAATGCCCAACACCAGGTGGACCCAAGTATGACATGGAAGCACACATGGAGATAGGTAGCAGTGATAAAGTGATTGGCATGGCCAAGTTGATGACATGGAACCCTGAGGTGAGGACATGTGGAAAGTGGATTTGGAAATTTTTAGTGGCCAAGTGGCCTTTTTTGAGTGACACATGGAAATGACATGGTGGTGATGTGGCATGACAAGTGGCAGATAGATGGCATGGCAGTGACATGGCCTAATAGGTGGTAGAGATATGACGTGATGGTGACATGACATGAAAGGTTGCAGAGAGGTGTTGTGGCATACCTCGAGATTCATGCTAGGACATTGTTTTGCAAGGCCTCACAGTGTTGATAAATTTGGCAATATTTTGTATTTTTTCAATTTAGAGGCACAAGGTCATTCAAGCATCTAGTGATCTAGAGGTGCACATAGTATCCACCATTAACAACTAGCCATATGTTGATCTATAGAATATAGTCTCCATGATAGGTTTATGCAAAGGTATCCAAGCCAATAGGTAATTAGTGACAAGGTATCAAGTGCGAAGGGTAGAGGGGACTAGATCCTAGATCCCCAGATCTAGGCCTTAGCGACACCATCAAGGAAAAGGTGGGCCCCACCACAATTCTATGTGTTATCTAGGCCACGATGCATCCAATGATGTAGTGTTGTTGTGAAGAGGAGTGGGGGCCCAATCCCATATCCCCAAATCTAGGTCTCAACATGAAGTTTAAACAGGTTATCCAACTATCTGTCCATATGATGGTATAGTTTGGTGTAAAGGGGAGAAAATGCATTGATGCCAAATTCCACAAGAAAATTGTATAACAGTAAGGTGTTGGATTGCACAAGTCCAAGGCTAAGCGACCCTTGAGCTTAAGTTGTTGGTCTTGTCATGTGGTCATATGGTCCATGGTGGTTGACACTCGAGGGCCACGACTGGAAAAATTTGGTGTTTTAGGCACACAAACAGTTAAACATATTTTTTTTTGAAGAGGTCAAATTTTGAGGTCTGTGCATATAATATTAAAATCAAAGGACTTGAATTTGGAGCATCTCATGTTCTCATGATTGTGAAGGTGAAAAGACTGATAAGGACAAACAATACTATGGCAATTCATCAAAGGAAGTGGTGTTGCAGAAATTTATATAAGCTAAGCTCTTGTTGGGCAGAAGACTGTGAAAGTGTGCGCTAAAATGATGCTAATCAAAGATAGAGGTTGCAAAGGACTATTATGCAAAGTTTAAATATGTAGATTGGATAAGGTTTGAGGCAGTTGCATTAAATATAAGCGTGAATATAATATAGAAGAGTAGACGAGTATTGAGTTGAGACCAAATGTGTAGATTGATAGAAGCAATTGCATTAAAGAGAAGTAGATATTTGAGATAGAGTTGCGGAGGAACGCTAAGAAGAAGTCGAGTGTCCATTGTAGCTAAAATTTGGAGTTGTTATGAAAAGAGAAATGGTTGATATGAAGAGATGTAGAAAGACTAGAGAAAATCTGAATGGATGAGATCAAATCTGATTTGGAGGAAGAGAGAAAGAAAATCAAAGACTAAAGATTGCTTCTTGTGTAAAACTTTAATCAAAGAGCATATGGATCTGAGTTTGAAAATGTATGAAAGAGGGATTGATGGGAAGAGTAGGTTGGTGCTTGCAAATCAAGGGATGGAAGTTTCCTTTAGGTTGGAACCTAAAAAGATCAGGGGGTTAGTGCCTTCAACAAGTTGGTGCTTGCAAATATGAGGAGGTTGGTTCCTCCTGCAACTTGGTGCTTGCAAATATGAGGAGGTTGGTTCCTCCTGCAACTTGGTGCTTGCAAATATGAGGAGGTTAGTGCCTCTTGTAGGTGGGTGCCTACAAATATTGTAAAAGTAGGTTGGTGCTTGCTTCAATCATATAATCCAAAGAAGTTTTTTATGTTTTCTTTTATATGGGTTTCCACGTTAATGTCTATGTCCCCTTATCTATGTGTGTGTTATTTGATTTATGATATTGTTTTGTAATTAACTAGAAATAACTTAAAATGTCGTAATTATTTTTTTAAAAATTGTGTAACATTTATTCACCCCCCTCTCAGTATTATCATGGTTTCCAATAGAGACCAGGGTAGGATTTCATACACAAACTTTCATTTGTCCCTACCAATATTTTTCATTTTAACACTATAGATCACACTTCTTATTTTCTTTTTGTAACATCAACCTCTTAGGGTAAAATTTCCAAGCCCCTTCTCAAGGATAAGGAAAATAGAGAACCAATATTTGTGATAGACAACAATAAACTCGAAGTCTAGGATGTGGACATCAAGGAGACAAGGAAGGTGTTAAGTATGGATCACCATGGACATGCAACATTAATCAGAGCCTCCTACTTGTGCCACTACTACATAATGAAAGAAAGGCGTAAAGAAAAGTCACATTGGAGTAGGGGTAGGTGATAACCACTAAGGTGAAGCATGGGGACAAGTACAACCAAACTTGGTCTATTGTCCAATTCAACCTATGATCCAGACTAGAATTCCCTTAAAAATTAAATGAAAGAACTTGAATACAAAAATGGTTAACATACCTCATATATGATGACCCAAATTCATGAAATGAGTAGGCTAGATGAAATAAAGCACTGACCGGGAGCATGGATGAGAGATCTATGAAGCTAGATATTTATATATCATCATAGTGTTACTGATTGGCAAGTTGAACAATTGGAAAAAAAAAATCTCCTAGTAGTTACCACATTGATGGGTAACAGGTCTCATTGAATTGAAATGATGTCTCACATGTGTGAGGCTTCTTGAGGATGTTTGGAGGGTCAAAGCTAGCCATTGAGATAAGTCAATGAAAGAAAAAGTCAATTACTCAAGAATAAGTCAAATCTCCAAGCAAAAGGGTGGAAAGCAACCCAGTTCAAGTAAAAATGTAAATTCTCAAAGCTAGTTGTTTGTCATCTTCAAGGGAACATTGAAGTTTTTAGGGCCAAGTCGAAAAGCTTTGGACTAAATCTAGTTGTTGGGAGGTTCTCTCCGACCAAAAAAAGGTTCTCTTCAAGAAAATCAAGTCGAATTAAGCACATTGAGCCTCCTTCAAGTTAGAGTGAACTTTGTATGCTAGCCATTTGGCATATTGAACCAAGTTGACCCCCCTTTTAGGGGTATTTCTCATGTAAAAAAAAATTATGATTGTAATGATTTAGTTTACAAGTTGTGGATGACAAGCATAATCTATTATTTTAGGAGAGGGTTTTAAATTAGCAATTAGAAATAAAATTATATAAGGTTAGTCCCTCATCTCATTTTTTGTTTTGAATTGCGAGATCATCATGCCATAATTAGAACCTTCTTTTTGTGCATTGATTATTTTCTTTTTCTTATTTTCAGCCATGTAAAAATTGTTCCTCATAAGGTAATTGCAGGTTTTCTTCAAATCACACAAAGTTTGTGGATCGATCCATTGAGGGGATACATAGTCACATGGAAGAGGAGGGTCATTGCACTATCTCACATTTCATCTTTGTTGGGTTAGAGCTATCAAAATCTGATTTTTAGAATAACCCTTACCAAGGGTTTCTCCTTTAAGGATAATATATCTCCTAATTCCATAGTTGATGCATTGGTCGAAGGTATTGTAAGAGGGAATCACTTCTAGTTGAGTTTGGGCATCATTGCATCATCTGAGACTAAAGTGAGGGAAATTAATCTTTTCAACTCCAAACTCACATACTAGTCTAGAAATACAAGGATGATTTAGAATCCATTGTCATCACGATCCGATATCGAGAGATGTAATTTGCAAGGCTAAGGTAATCGTCAACTCAACAATCAATATTTAAAAATCTACTTTCTTTTTTAAAATCTATCTTTATATAATATAAAAAAATATCAAAATATCAAAAAATATTGCACTAACTTGAGCTTAATTTATATTTTTCAACTAGTTTTATTACTTGGGTTATGCTTGAATCTTATCCATTTTCATGAAGAAAGATATAGCTTGCTTGATTTGCGTAGGAAAAATTGATCAAGATTGCAACACAATTTTACCACAATAGATTTGAGTAGTAAGCGAAACCCTCACTCTAGGGTTGGGCGTAAAATGTATATACCTGTAAACCCTTGTCTATTTTCACTTCTAAGCAATAATTTACCATGATTTGCAGCGTACAATAAATTTCAAACATGGTGGAATCAAATTTTTACATAATACAAATCTGGATTTTTTCACCTCTTAGGGATTTGACTCCTCTAATTGCGTAACATTTTCCATATCTCTCAATTTACTCATTCATTTTAGTGCTAGGTTGCTCATATTGTTTCTTATTCGTTTCTCTAACATTTCCAAACCTTAATTTCAACTTGATAGATCATTTTCACACTTGTCGGTGGACCCCAAAGTGGGTTTAGCTTGCTGACTTTTGCATTTTTCTACAGTTTTGTAGGTCAAAAGTTGCAAAATAAAAAACTAGTTATCCATCTTCAACCATTTATCAAGGTCTACAACAAGGTATTCATCTCAAATTTGGTGAGTTCTTTTAACATTGATATTTTGTGTTATTTCAAGGCTTATTTTCTGTAATTAGAATGTTATTTTATGGTTGGCTTGCATTTTTTATAGTGAATTTTTCATCTTCATATTAGCAACATATTTAAAATTAACTCCTAGGCTCCATCACCCAAAATGTATTATTAGGCACTGGTCTACTAACCTGTATTAGAGGGTATTTAGTGTAGGGAAGTCTCCCTCGGTTGTAGGAGTTGGCCTAAAGAGTGGATTTGTGCTAATATGACAATGGGAACTTGTCCTATGTGGTGCCATCTTAACATCCCTTAAGGACATTAGTGAACCAACTAATTTGGGCGGTAACAAGGCCCTTGAAGATTTGACCTCTATGCAAGTTAATACCATGACACTATTCTCTATGTTTCTATGCAAGATCCTTGTAACGATGAATATTTATGCTAAGTTGTTGCCATATTTAACTATTATAGCTTGTGGATACAAGAATGTAACCAATCATTCTAATAAAGGAAATTTTGATTATCTTATTGGGTATTAGATATTTATGTCATTAATTAATAACAATATTTTTTATGCTAATAGTGGTTATTTCCTTTGGCTTTGTATGTTCTCTTTCTTTCCAAACCCTACGCAAGTGCTTAGATTAGATAGATTTTTTTTAAGCAAACTGTTAAAGCTTTATATTAGAAACATAATATGGTTACAAGGCCTCACCTTGCATATTCAGTTATTTCTTCTTCACGAAAGCACTTACATTTCCAATGTCTATTTTATCCTATTGTGCTTTCAGTTTACTATATATCTATATCGATATCTCCTAATTAACCTCCAAAAAACACCTAAATACAAAATGTGTTTACAATTCATATACTTGCAAAAAACATACAAATAATCCTACTTAGGTGGCCCAACATTAGAGATGTTCTTGGCTAGTGTTGAAGCCTCAAAAATCGTTGCTTACAACATTGGGGGAAAACCACCCGGTCTAGACCTTGGTTGGCAACTCCTTTTCCATTTGGTGTAGTGGCTCCGACTAGGGGGTAATGGGACCAGTTTCCCAATATAAATTATGATAGTGTTGATGGGGTGATATATGATAGTTCGACAGAATGTTTAAGCTAAAATTAATCTAATCTAAACTAATAATCACATGCATATATCCTAATTTAAACACTATCTAGCTATGTCTATACCTGGAAATAAAATTGAAATGTGCAATCTACAATAATGTCCTAAAGAAATTGGTAATAAAGATCATTCAACTGCAATAGGAAGTGAAATCATTTTAACAATAATTGTTTCCGATAAATAGTTAGCCGAAATGATTGTGAAAGATATATTGCATAAGAAATTATTCATATATTCAGCATAAAATTTAGGCCATCACCATACAAAAGTGCAATAATGCTAACCAAGCTTTAAACTTTCATTAACAATTTAAAGAAAAAAATATTGCTTAATACGTGAACAAAACAAAATCATGAGATAAAAGTATCATTTGTAATAAGTTATGCTCATGTGTTTCAGCAATATCAACCTACTTTCAATCAATCCAACACCATCTAAGAGTACAAAAGTGCAATTTCAATAGAAGATGCCAGATAAGATAAACATAAATCATGTCCATTCATTTCACTAGAACTTCCTCAAAGGGACAGAAGTGCATGTTTTGAATATTATTTCTAATGAAATTTCTAGACCCCTCTCTAAATGCATGAGAGGGGTTTAAATACTAAACTATAAATCCTAATAATAGATTATTACAAAAATAGTTGACAAGGTTTAAACGACCTTCCTCAAATTGTGCAAAACAAAACAAAAATAGAAATTAAAACATGGTGACTAACTCCTTCACGTTTGATCTTTGAGATCGTAGATGTTCTTCATGAGTTCAAGTTATGTCAGTTGGTTGATCATAGATTTAACTGCCCAGTGAACACGGCATCGGTCAGTGTTGGCACCATTTTCTGCGTGGAAGAGGTTAGGCATTGCAGGGTCATCCCTTGGCTGTAAGGTTTAACTAAATATTGACAGTACGCTTCCCAGTGTAACCTAGTCATTTGCCTAATTGCTTCCTCTTTTTCTCTTGTTTCCTGCCTCCAATGTTGTTCGAGTTGTTTGACATTCGAAAGAAACCCTGGTACAGACTCTACCACCAGGTTTGTATTGTGTAGATTTTCGTTGATGTTTTCAATAACACAGTTTGTTGTTGTTGTTGTGATTGTTGTTGCCTTTTCTGCTTGCTTAAGCCGAGAATCTCAGTCTACAAATAAAATTTCTTTATGTGACTCCTCCAATATAGGCAAATCAGCCTTCCTCCCATCCTCTGAATTCTGCCAAGTGATGAAGTAGGAAACTCTTTTCAAGACTTAATCATATTCAAGTTTTATGTCAACGAATTGACTCATTAACTTGTCACTAGTCTCGTAATAAGGACTCAACTGTGAGACCTTCTAGCATAGAATTTCTTTTTGATGCATTAGCTGGGAGTTCAGTTTGAGCGTTTCGATTATAAACTAATCAATATTTGGGTTGTCCTTATACTTATCTGTTAGTGCTTGTATCTGCACTTCCTTTTCTGCTAAATTGGCTTGATGTTTTATTTACATCTGCTCGAATTCTTGCTGGAGCTTGGCTATTTGCAATTCCGCTTGTTGGTTAGATTTTTCTTGCTCTAAATCTTGTTCCAACAAAAATATTTCATTTTCCTTTTCTCTGAGAAACATTTGTACTTTTGTTGCTTTGTTAATAGTCGATGTAGCGTAGGCCCCTGCAAACTGAAACAGTCTAGTAAGGTTTTCAGATGGGTCGATGGGTGAGTCTTTCCAGACAATATCCATCGATTCATTATCAGGAGTAGTAGCAGTTGTAGCATCCAACTTCCGCTTCTTTCTCTGGCTTTTGACAACAGCTTTGTGGGTTGGGCTATAGAACACATCTAAAGGAGGAATCTCCTCAATTCTAAAAAAAAAATCAAAGGTAGGAGTGGCAGGAATGTGATCTACCTCTTGAGTACTTACAGTTTTCTCTACTGTAATTTCTTGAGTTGTTTTGTGTTGCAGAGTTTGTGGCTCAGGTGTTTATTTCTCTGTATGGATATTTTTATTAAAATGCTCCCATTCTTTCTCTAAATCAATCACCGGGGGTTTTGTTGACTAGGTGGAGGTGGAATGAATTTCAGCCTGTTTTCTAGCTGAGGTTTGCTCAACTATCTTTTCTGTAGATTGGGATGTATCATTTCTAACTCCTTGCTTTTGCTTCGCCCATTCTGTGGTTGTTGCTTTGATTTCTCTGACTCCCTGGTAGACTTCTCTTGCGACTTTGCTTGGGAATCATCTTTAGAATTTTCTCTAGAGCTTCCTTCTAGGTTTACACTGGGAGTTGACTCCCTTATTGGTTCAATCAGTAATTGGTCCAATGGGACCTTTAACAATCTCATTTCTCTGTATTGATGAAAGGCTTCAAGCTCTTCTGGGTCAAAAAGTAGTGATGACATGTGCTTCACTTCTGTGAATGTTTCTTTCTGTAGGAAGATGTCATCAAATGTATCTTCCTCATGACTGAATACCTTCACTTTTACCATGGTAGTGAAGTCTTTGGCAGTGCCAGTTGGGTCATACTATCTTCCTGGGAATTTAGGTAATTTTAGAGATTGCATGATCTCTGCTTCTTTGAATGCATGGCCAAGATCGTGCAGTGAAAATGCTCCACACTATAATGGAAATGTAGGCCAAATGGCCTTTTTCGCTTCCTTTAATCCTTTGTTCATCGCACCCTCACTAGTTGTTTGATAGGTTATCTCTCTAGCCACCAATTTGTCTGGAACATTGTATGAGAGGACATGAGGTGAGGTGATGCTCCCAAAAACCCTGATATATGTGAATGTTTCCTCCCCATCTGGCCACTGGGAGGATATCTACCTCAACTTCCTTAGAAGACCTAGGGACATCTCGGTTGTAAACATGTTTTTGGATAGGCAGCATAACCCCATGAAAAATTTTATAAAAATGCGGGTAAAGCTAAGACTCCCACATGTCCTTATGATATATATGGATGGGAAGTGTATCTTTCACAGTCCACTTCCATCCCATGATAGAAAATTTTGAACCAAAACAAATTGCATCCATCACATAGGCACTCATAAAAAATGTTGGGTAAACCCTCGTTGAGACACTCATTTTCCTCCTATAATCGATTATTTCCTTTGTTAAATTATCAGACAAAATTTGGGCCCAATTCATTATGGTTGTGTTTACGACTACATCTATTAATGGCAGCCATTCTAGGAAAAAATTATTGCTATCAGGCTTGCCAAACATCCTACATAGCATGGTTGTTGCAAAACTATGGGGAGGAGAAATAGATGTAGTAGAGTTCATACCCGCTTTGTCCTTTTTTTATCTTGCCCTCATTATTCGACCAAGTCTAAGTGACATCTGTTGGGTCCTCGTTCTCTTTGGAAAACTTCTCAAGGAAGTGTTTGTTGTAGATGGCTTGTGGCTTTGCTAGGTGGTACATAAGTCGTAGGTTGTCTGGTGAAAAAGATCCCATAACCTCTTGGCTTCTATTCTTAAATTCTCTGTCTGAGATATGGTCTTGATCAATAATCCACTTGACCATATCTATGTAAGGGATTATCTTTGGGCGCGCGGCAATGCGATGCAGAAATGACCATGTCGTCTCAAAAATGGTGGCATCTGAGGAAGCACAACCGTCAGTTGTGACCTTTGTTTCTAGAGGTCTTGGTTGCTCTTTTTCTAATAAATCATACATGGTTTCCCACATAGAGGTCCCTCCTTCTCTGTTGCATGTAGTATCTGTGAATAAAGGAGTCATTTCTGATTCTTAGACGCAACTTCCTTGCCCTTCTTTGCCATTACTCCCAAAGACTCCTTTTGTGGATTTTCCCTGAAATGGAGAAAAATAGCAGCTATCGAATATACAAATATAATAATGAACGTAAGTTTGGATAATACTGATAACTTGAAAAGGTGATAAGAAAGGAGTTTTATTTGAACGCAAGTGAGAAGACATAATATCACCTTGGATGGCTTTTCACACATAAATGCCATTAACTTTTACTAAATGCCCACTAATGGTTCATTATCTCTTAGCTTTTATGCTCATTAATGTCTGCGTCGTAAGTCGGGAAGAAAGCTTCTAGGGTGATGAGCCTTTAAATTGTGAAAATGACAATTTTGTGATTTGCAAAGCAATCTCGCAGATCGCATTACCATGTTATGTTTTTATGCCTTCCTTATTGTTTCTACGAGATGTGAGATGCGGGTCACTTACTATTATTTCTAGGACATAGCTCATTTGTCAGGTTTTCTTCTGTAAAGAGTTTTTTATTAAGTAGCGAACCTAAATACTTGTCTGTGATGTATCTTGGGAGCGGGTCTAGGTCTCAATCGCATTTCACAATCTCGATGGATGGTAAGTTTGTGGTGTTCTTTTAAATGTCCACAATGCGATGCGGTAAGGGAAATGTTGTTATCGCAATTTCGCATCTTTCACATTTTAAGGTAACTCATTAAGGTGCACTTTCTAAAAATATTGATACACGACGCAAGCCTTAGTTTTAATAAGAAATGCCTTAAGACTTAGTTTATATAAGAAACGTACTAGTTTCAAAGTATTAAAGCATGGAGTCCTCTTTCGATCGCTTTTCGCTAGATTTGGTAGATTAGCAAGGCTTTCAATCATGCTTGATCATGCGATATGCAGGAGAGGGAGACATTTATTAGTTTTTTAAAAGGTGTTTGATTGATATCTTGTTTTATTCCAAAATTTAATAGGGAAAATGCCTAAATGCTAAACTTATTTTTGGAAGGATTTTTTAAAGGGTCCCTATTTATTAATGTAATATTGACTACTATTATTAACAAATGGGGGGTTGTTGAATAACACAATAGCTAGAACGGTTGCTTTCCTTTTCTCCTGTTGTGCTTGAACGAGTACACCTTGCCAGTCCATGCCCCTAGTGTATTTGATGCCCAACCACATCCTTTGCTACCTTGTTCCCATCTAATTCTATATTTCTCAACCTCAAATCTAGAATTGCCACCTCTGCTTTCATAATTGCTTGGAGTTTCTCATATTTTCATTGCAGAGTTTCACATTTTTTGTCCAACAATATTAATTGTGCTTGCTTCTCCTTTGCTTCCAACTTGCTTCACCTATTCAGTGGAGACAAAATATACTCCATGTTTTCAGTTAAGTGGTCTATGTGACGATTCATTTTCTCATGCTCCCTAACCAGAAGTGTCTGCATATCTCCCTCCATCCTTCTATTTGTCCCAAGCTCTGCTAACACAACTATTTCTCCTGGAAATCCACTAGCATCTCCTCGACTATGCCATTATGACTAAAAAATTTCCCTTATATAAAATAACAGACCTGGAGCTCTCTCTCCTCAACCAAGGTGGCCATTTAATGGCAATCAAAATTAGGATTGTTGCATTCATGGTGCCCTCAAGACATTCCTCCCTGATTGTTGCATTCATGGTGCCCTCAAGACATTCCTCCCTGATTGTTGCTCTGATATCCTCCCAAATCGCCTCCACTAAAACTTCATTGAGTGTACAAACTATCCTCGATGTGATATTAAGGTTAATGTCAATCAAGCCCTTTTCCCAATATTTACAAGTGAGGTTGATCATCCAAATGTTCCACATGTTGGTGCTTAAGACCTGTGATGAATAATTGTGGACAAGCTGGGGGCTTTTTAAAGTATTTGCATCGGTTGTTGCAGGCCACCATTCTGAAGGTTCTAGGATTGTTGATGCCACGAAACTTTTATAATGTCATCCAATATTTTGGCAGACTCACCATCAATCCCCTAATTATGATCCATATGCCCTACCATATTAATGAAGCTTAAGATCATGGTAATGGGTTATATTTTTTTATACCTTCCGCAAATTCCAATATGCCTTGATTCAAATTAACACATGTATTAGCTAGTATATTTGCTTTGACATTTAAATGTCTTTTAACATGGTAAAATTCTATTCTTTCAAAGCTTCTCAATTGAAGTATGATTCTTTGCAATATGGGAGAGTTGTGGATGTTGCATTTTCATTTAAGCTAATTCACTTGTTGAATGATAATTGTGGAATCCCCGAAGACCAACAATTTGTGAAATTTTTTGTTATGGCTATTTTTAACCCATGCCACAAAGTCAGATATTTCGATTAATTATTGGTGGCATAACCCAAACCCAAGCATATTATATCTCCCTTTTGTCGTCAAGGCGAAAGATAACCCCTCCCGCTCCTACCACCCCGACTTAGATTAGATAGATTAGTCATGCATTTGAGTTTACATTTTATAAATCAGGGAAAACTATAATGATTGATTGGGTCGTACTTAGTAAACCTCAAATCCATAATGGTTGTTTAGCCATAATCTAATTGGGACTTGTCACCGTGATGAACTCTTTGTTGTTGAGCAATCATACCTATACATCAACACAATATTATGAATAATATGAAGTTTTACAATACTCCTATATCTCTATCAGCCATGACTAACACCAACAATCTTAATGTAACACCTTTACAATTAAACTTCTTAAGTATGAATAATACTTCACGAGGTAATATGAAGTGTTTTAGACCCTATTTGTCCATATCTAACATTACAATAAACTCAAAGCGTTAAAAATATGAAGAGACAAAACAAAAAGTTGAGATAATTTAATCAGTCATTAACTTGTGCATTCACATCACTTTGGTGCATTCTATTCATTTATGTTTTCTTCTCCTCTGTTTTGTGAACACTCCGCAAATATTGCAGTTAAGTAATCATGAACTTGGCTAAACTTTGAGCTCATACTTTGACAATTCTTGGAAATGAACTTCTCACTAGCGTCACTCGTTTTGCCATGGTCATAATCAATCTCCAATTATTTCATAAATTACTTGGAAATATAAACAAGTTGGTGGTATATGGTAGTTTTTTTTTTTAATTTCACTTAAGTCATCGCGAACTTGGCTAAACTGTGAGCTCATACTTTAAAATAAACTTTTCGCAAGTGTGACTCTTTTTGTCATGGTCATAGTTAATCTCCAATTATTTTATAAATCACTTGGAAATATAAACAAGTTGGTGGTAAATGATAGTTTATTTTTAGTGTATACTTTTTTTCATTAGTTAAAAAACATAGTTTAATCATTGCTTGATTTATCATACCAATATTATATTTTATTTGTAAATTTATTTTCATGTATGTTTGAGGTCTTTTGTTTAATTTGTCACATTATAGGCTAGTGATTATGGTTTGTGAATTGAGAGTAGTATAATTATTGCATTAATTGTACCCAGAGGTGCGTTCGACAATCCAGTATGAGGGAGGTGTGTAATTTCTGATGTGATCAACCTCTAATTGACACATATCCCTTATAGAATAAAAATAAAATATTTTCTAAGTAAAAAACATTGTTGGCTATAATAAAAAACAAAACAAAAATGAATATATATGTTTATAGTTTTAATATGATTTTAGTTAAACATATTATAAACTACTGTAAAAATATTTTTCCTTATATCATTCCTTATTGGTAGTCCTTATTGGTAGTAAAAATATATGGTAAAATATTTCCCTAAAAATATTTGACCTGGATATATATTGATGTGTTTTTGACATAGATATATATTGATGTTACTCAACACAAGTATAAATCAAGGGTGACAAACAATATGCAACAATTAAGGCCACTATACAAGAGCATGCGCAAACTAGAATATTTTGATTTGACTAACTGCGGATGTTTGGATGATGGCAAGTTCACACAAATATCAATAAGTTGATTACTATTTCCAAGGCCTCGAAAGCATATTCAAAGATAGTGGAGCAACCAAAGGTTGTGTACCGAGTTCACAAGGCACGTGTGGTATTAGAATGGATGTACATTTTTGGTGGGATAGACAGGACAAGCACTAGATGTTGAGATATTGCTAGGCAAAAATGATTCTTTTTCCCAAGGAAAATATCAAGGGATGGGAACTTCTTAGGTCCTCTGGACATGGTGTTTTTTAACTGCTCTTTATGCATCCATGAGTATTATATATAATTTTTTCATCAACGAAGAATTGTCATAGTCATTAAGTACTTAAAGCATTTTCAAAAGAAGGCCTAAATATGTGCTTTGTTTTTTTTTGCAATAATGCCCATTCGAAAACTCAAAAAATGTCCCCTTGGTAAAGACAGAGCAATACATTTGAAACAAACCTTTCACTTTCCTCTTTCAGCTGAAGACACTAAGGTAGCTCAATAGTAAATTTGTGCGCTAACAATTTACATTATAGTTCTATGTAAGTTACAGTAATACGGAAAAAACACAATAAACACAATAAACGACCTTTTAAAGCAAATTCCTAACCGTTACTTCATTAAAAGATCTAGAAAACTTAAAGAAAGGATATCTGCCGTCGTGAATTGCATTCTTTATTGGGTATGGTCAGTGGGAACTCAAGTGAAAATAGAGACATTCATCACCATCATGTTTTGTCATCTAAATGCTACGCTGACACTTGCTAAACAAATTTGCATTTGAGATTAATACTTCTAGCAAACAGTCTGCCCATGTACACCAGAGGTTTCTTCGCTTATAACTGAAACAATTTTCAGTACACCATTCATATCACAGGAGAGTGGAGTTTCTCTCATGTATGATTTCGTTTCCATTGGACTGTATTGTTATTCTTTCTAAATATTTACAACTGTCAATAATTATGCATTTAACTTGCTGAACGTTATAACTACATTTGTAATATACATTCTTACAAAATAGTAGCATCATATATATTTCTGTGAATGTAATTGAAAACAATTTTCATTCCTAATTCTCCAATTTCCTATAAAAGGTCATATGGGACCTAGCAAACTTTGGCTGAGAAACATGATCCATCCCTAGCTAAAAAAAAAAAATGAACACTTCAATCTATTGCATCCGTTACAACAATTACTCTCAAAATGAACCGAACTAGGAATTGAAGTGTTTGAATAATTAAACCATTTCCAGAATTTTAATGTTTCCAGTAGAATTCGCAGCAACTAATGTTTGGGTTTGTCCTCTCCAGGAAACACATGAAACAAACTGTGCGCTGTCAGCTTCCATCTCCAGACCTGTCATTGGGTCTTCACAGCTGAACTTATAAGATGCCACTGGCATTGGGAGGGACTTGTGATAAACAAACACCTGTAACATATCACACAAATATGTCATTAATGCATCATGTAACACCAGTATGGACATATGTACAAAAGTGGATTTTAAATCAACATGAACAAACTACATTACCGCCCACCAACAAATGACTCAAGCTCCACATAGGAAGATTTTCCTCAAGTAATTCATCCATACCAGGTACTAATGCAGAAGGACAATGGAATTTTTTAATCATTTCCTAAAATAGCTTGTCTAGCAATCTTAATTATCGTCCATGAATGAAAAGAACATAATTCCCAACTATTTATAATTGCAAAAGCGTATGTAGCTACTTATAATTCGTGCAATAAGTTCATTCATTATCTTGAATCTATGTGTAGCTTCCACTGGGATCAACTATTTCATTGAGAAAACCGAGATGAACAACCAATGGTTTTACAACATGTTCTAGCAATCATCGTAGATTGCTACTCTGATTTCTAAAAAAGACGTACTCAACCATTGACACTGATCTCAATCAACTTAGACAGAGTACATAGGCAGAATTGCTTCAGTTACAAAACCATGAAAGCCCGACATTGATTCATTAATTCCTTCCGTTAGTCCAAAAAAAAAAAAACTGAGTACAGCACTGCAGTAGGCAATGGTATTGTCAGAGCCTCCATTATTCAAGCAGATAACAATATTGAAAAGCAGATATTATCTTGTCCACAACGATCTTCTGTTGGTCATCTCCGATGCTTGCAAAAATTCACTGAAAATATTTGGGATGGTAATCCACTAAAATACTCTAACAGCACTAGATCCTTGGGAACTAGAAATGATTACCTCATTTGTTTCTGAACCAGTGGCAATATACCCGTCAGCTACAGAGAGCCCAACAAAATTCTGAAGACAGCAACCAACGTTTTAATGTCACTTAACAGTCAACAGACTTCCTTTTCTATTTCTTATGCATCTTATATTACATTAAAAGTCTAAGTTTGAAAAATTGCATGTAATTCTGAAGGCAGAATACTGACATTTTAAAATGCCGGTTAGCAGTAAAGAAGACTTTTCCTCTTGAAAATGCATCTTATATTACATTCCAATGCAAGTTTCAAAAATTTGCATATCAATCACTATGACATCCATTCCAAGAACCAACCACCAAGTAACCGAATCTTTAGAATAGATTATAGCTGGAAAATCATTGAGTTTCCGTAAGCAAAGAAAGAAGGGATATTAGCTCCTGAAGGCACAATCACACACCTTTACATTTGTATGCCCAGCAAATGTCCGGACAGGATACTTGAGTATCCTTCCTTTGTTTGTCGCTAAATCCCAGAGCTTGAGGGTGTTGTCTGTAGAAGCGGAAACAAGTGAAGCTGAATCAAGAAACTTCACATAGCTCACAGTCTTACTGTGGCTTGCCAAAATGTACCAAGGTGTTTTTGTGTTCCGAAGATCATAGCAATATATCTTATAATCTGCAGAGCCCAACGCAATTAGATGACCAGAATCTGGTTGAAACTGCACACAGCAAACATTTGCCTTCGTCCTGATTGTAGACACACTTCCCCCCTGTGAAAATGAAATTGAATTGATGGGTGTCAGATGCATTACAAAGACTGAATGCCCTTTGAACAGCAACAAACTAGTGCACCGTGTTTAATGTTTTCATTCAAATCTTCATATTGTGATAGACTCCAGTACCAAAATAGATGCACAAATAAAGCAAATGTTTTGTATGTACTTGCTGATACTATTTGTTGCATGAGCAGAATGTGCACAGCCGGCACTGTCCTTTGTTTGTCTTAATTTATATATATAATTTTTGCAATCAAAATGGTTGTAAGAAATTATATGATTGCCTGATTAATGCTCCAAAGCTTCACAGTGCAATCATCACTTCCACTTGCCAACTTGGTTGGATCAGATTGCGAAAAATCAACTGACCAAACACGTTTCCCATGCTCTTTATAATCCATGATAGGCTGGCTTCTTGTAGCATCCCATATCTGCAAAATTATTCGAAGGGAAAAAGGTTTAATCTTTAAATTCACAAACTAAAGGGTGATCCCTAACATGGGAAGGTTTCAATTCCAATGAAGAAAACTAAAAAGAAAACCAAATGTGTATGACCAAGTATATTGAATGCATGATCTTTAACTAAGAAAATTAAAAAACTAGGAAGCCAAGCCTATAGAGACATACCCTTACAACACCTTCAAAATCACTTGAGGCAATCTGGTTTTTTATATGACTATTCCAACAGACATTGCTAAACTTTGATTTTCCAGTCATCTCAATGACAGGATAATGAATATCCGTATTGTCATGCAGGATTGTATCACACTCAAAGACTTTAATTCTCTTATTGACTCCTGCAGTAGCAAACAATTCTTTATCTCGATCAAAACCCAGGGAACACACTAAATTAGAAGTGTTAAGCAAGTCCCTTTGATTTAGGTTTGCTTTCACCTCAAACTTGCTGAATCGTAAATATTTGCATAAGCTGTCAAAAAATGAACCAAGCCGGTCATTCATACTTCCTTCACCTTGTTGTCCAGTACCTGCTAAACTGTCAACTGAGCTAACGTTAAAACCCTCTGCTCCAACTATAGATCCCCATCCTATACTGCTTCCACCCAGATGTCTTCCCATTGAATTACCTACAAACTGCTTTGGCTTGCATCTTGTGGAAAAATAAGCTTGTTCTAATCTTTTGAAATTCCTCATTAACCGTGCACTCCTGGATAACAGTTCCCCCTCTCTGTCAATCTCAAAATCACACTTTTCAATCTTCTTCCCACAAATTGCTTTGTTATTCTTGTTCTCTTGGCGAAGGTGTTTTCCAAGCATCGTTGTTTTTCCAGTCGGTATGCCAGTTCTGTTGGTGAGACCTGTTTCACTTATCTGATCAAATTTGCTAGATGAATCTATGAACTTCTTTCCTTTATCAGGTGTGTATTGCTCACTTCTATTGAATTCATGAGATAAATTACCCTTCTGCTGAAGGATTGCCTGATGCTTCACAACCTCTTCAATGTCTGATGTCAGAGAAGTAACAGCATCAGATAGCTTATTCACCCTTTTTTCCTTTTGTTGCTGTACTTGAAGTAGGAAATCTAGCAATAATTCTGTATCTGCTATTTTCTCTTTTAACTTCACTCCAGCTTCCCGCTCTTCCAAGGCATCATTGGCTTCACTGATAATTTCACTCTGCAGCACTTCACTGTGCCACAATCAACAACAACATTTCAACAGGGGGATAGGTATTGCTTCATCCACTTTAACAAAATAAATCCAAATACTAATCACACAATTATGAACGTAGTTATGTCTCTTGGAAAACATTTTCTGCAAATACAACCGTTATTTATCAAACTTACTTCTGCTACATTCTTTGTCACTCAATACTTACTAAACTCACAGACCTGCATTCAATGTTGAATTTTTTAATCATCATGTGTGAAGTGGGACAAGAGGGAGAGAAAAATGTAATTGAACATACTAGGGCCTCCAAGAAGCTTTAATGCAGAAATTTTTGAAATCATCCATGAGTGAAGACACTGGAAGCAGAGAGAGAGAGAGAGAGAGAGAGAGAGAGAGAGAGAGAGAGAGAGCTCCATTCTACCAACAGAAATGTGAATGTAATCAATTACTATCTACTGTCAATGGTGACAGTGGCTCAAATTATCCACACACAAAGTCTATAAGTATGAGTTATGGAAGAGGACAAATTTTGGCTCAAATTATCCACACACAAAGTCTATAAGTATGAGTTATGGAAGAGGACAAATTTTAACGAGTAGAACTTGTTTTGACGTTGATATTCATCATAGAAATGCATTTCAAAGCAGATCTCTTCACAGTAAGAGTAAAAGTTCATAGGACAAAGTAATAATGTATATTTCTCATAAATCAAAAAGAAGAATATTATGACAGTGTGTGTGTGTGTGTTCCTTGTCCCTTTTAATTGCATTGTATGTGTCTAATCTCTCTATTCTGTGTTATTGCAGAGATATAGAACATCCTTTTCTAACATTCTGAAACCTGATTGCTATTCACTTCAGTAGTCTTCAAAGGCATAAAGACTTATAACAGACAATTTTTGACAATTCAAGGAATTGTTTGAAATTCAAGTGAAGGTTTTAAATGCTGAAACTTTTTCTCGATTACGTATGGATACAGCAAAACATAAAATTTCCAGAAAACATACAAGCTTGAAAGGTGTCCCACGAGAAGGAAAATCGTAGACAAAAACCTGATAGAACGGATCAAAAAGCACTGTTTGTTGAATGTCACCTCTGCCCAACTTACACATCCCTATCAACCATAAATTCTTGCTACACTTTTCTTATAAACTATATCAACTGTATTACTGTCCTTGAAGATGCTATTTTTGTGGTTATTCTTCTAGTTTGTGAAGGGATCATAACAGATGTTTTCTATAAACATACCGCTATCTCTAAGCCAAGCTCAAGAGCCTGTACAGAAGACATGGAAGGTGATCTAAGGTTAGCATCTAGAATGAAATTAGAAATGGCAGTATGATATGGAGAATAAACAGATTTATATTAAATGAAAACGCAAACTGTAATTGAACAAACTAGATTTGGTTACATGTAGAGGAACCCTCGGGACCAGATGGCATGAAATAGTTTGACTCGAATAAATATTTTTTACCAAACTGAGAAGGCATTTGATCTTGAACTCCCACAACTACTATGTATGCCTAGGAGATTAGCAGACTGCTCTTTCAGAACAGAAATGCTCATTATTCTTCAAATCAAATAGAAGACTAACAATGTCTAATTTCATAGACAACTAATATTCTAATCTGATAGACATCCTAACGTGTATAGTGCCTGCAAGACAAGATATGTACTACAGCAAACAACACAAACCACAAGTTTTCAAAAAGCACAAAAAATTGAAGCAAGGGATTAAAAAATGTAGATCATTAGCATATTCTGCATCCTCAAGACATATTTGCAATTGTCATGGTGCATGACGGTAACAATGTTTGAAGTTACAAACTTGAGGTATGTGGAGAGATATTAAATATGTCTTCAAAAAGAGCAAATAACAGAAATGATTTTTTTCTTAAACCATGTATTTGTTTATCATACAATTCCATTGCATGAGCCCAACAAAATAAACGAAAATCCTTAGTAATTGCCATTGTCTTCAAGCACTCAATATTATCAGGCCAAGAACATACACTACTCTGTCAGAACGAATTTCCAAAGGGTGGTCATGTTCCATGTTTCGGAGCAGCCCATGTTTCAACCCATAGAAAAAATTTCCACAATTGAGACTGAAGCTCAATAAAATTACCAATGTAGAATTGAGGCTTCTGTGATCCATCATAGTTATAAGAAGAGCTTCGGCGTAAATCACATGAAAAATACCTTTGTCGACGCGTTTCGAACCAACTAGTGTGGTTCATCGTCAGGACAAGTTGAAGAAACAGATCAGGCCTAGCATGTTAAATAGACAGAGCAGAGACTCCAACGGCTACCTAACGGCTATTTTTGACTCTATGACCCAAGGCAAAATTATATTCATACATTTATTATTATTTTATAATTCTATTTCTAGAAATAAGAGAAGCTAGGTACAATTAATAACGGAGCGAATAGAATCCAAAGAGATTTATTTATTTAATTATT
>APFE030799537.1:62605-100773 GCA_000404065.3 Pinus taeda
TAATGCATTTAAAAATGTCTTTGTTTGAGAATTCTTGTGCATTATATTCATCATAAATTTCGGGTTTCAGATCATACCTTTGTGTACTCGTGTTTTTGGAAGAAGATTGCTTTGCTGCTTCGCTCTTGGCATTTGTTGATCATGGAAAGAATCAGAAATTTGTACAGCTAGTTGTATTCTATTTCTTACCTTGATTCTTGTTTGCATTTGTTGATTTGCGATCATATTTTCTGAATTTGTCTCAAAGTTTCTTTCAGATTCCAAGTTGACCCTTCTTCCAAAATTGCTACTTTCGTATTCTTGTATTTGATCAGAAATATCTTCTAAGCTTTGTGAAACCTCTTCATTACTACTTATTTCCACATCCAAATTGGATTTCTCATTTATCTTAGAGGGAAGTTGAACAAAGCTTGGACTAATTTCATATGGATCGGGAATAGGAGGCAAAGGATAATTATGATCAACACAATTTAGTAATTCTTCATCTATGGGTTCATTTTTAGCATCAAATTTTAAACAATTCAAATGAAATCGAATATTAAAATCTCTAACAGACTCATTTTCTTTTCGTAGATACTCAATCTCATCATATACCTGATCATAATCATAGCGGTCAAATTTACAAATGAAAATCATGACAAATTGATCCCAGCTGTGGATCGAGGCAACCGGAAGGGTTCTACACCAATTTCTAGCTTCTGCTACAAATGTGAGAGTAAAAATTCTGCATAAAATGCCTTCATCAATTCCTTAAAAATTAGAATTTGAAACATTTTGAATAAATTGAAGGGCATGATTAAAAGCAGAAGAATTTATCTTACCATTGAATTTTACCTGAGACAAGAGTCTTACCACTTCGGGTGGAGTGTTGGAAGATGCATGTACATGGATACGCTCCAAATTGGAAGTTTAAGAGGAGCCATCGTAATTTAAATACAATTTAAAAATAAAACTCCAATAGACAACATGTTTCAGGCCCTCCTTCTAGCGCCAAATATGTTGAAGCCTCGAAAATCGGATCTACAACAAGGGGGATACCCGCCCAGTCCGGACCTTGGTTGGTAGCTCCTTATCCGTTTGGTATAGCGGGTCCGACTGGGGATATGGGACCAGTTTCCCAATTTATGAGTGTGTGTGTGTATAATTTGATGTTTCTAATCTAACGATTCCTAATTAAGATGTTCTAATTCTAACTTTAATCTAGTGCTATACTATTGTATTCTAATAAGCAGAAAACATCTAAGTCTATACTAACCCGGGGTGTGATTCTTCTATTATGTGATATAAAAAGATTTCAAATAACAACCGGTAATAAAGATCATTAAGCTACTATGAGAAAAAAATTCAATAAATATGAACCACTTCGTATAAAAAGTTAGACGAAACAGTTGTGAAAAACATATCGCATAATGAGCTATTCATACATTAAGCATAAATAAATATCTATCACCGTACAAAAGTGCCAAATGATAACTCAGGCATTCACGCATTAATATATAAACAACTAAAAACTAAATATCGCTTTAACACATAAGCAGAAATGGTTAAGAGATAAAAGTACCATTTATAACTAAGTCCTACTCATGAGCTTCAAGCGAAAATGATTTATCTCTCCTTGATCTAACATCCACTAAGAGAACAGAAGTGCAACATCAGTAGCAGATATTAAATGCAAACATCAACAAATCATGTTCCATTCATTCATCAAAACCTCCTCGGAGGGTGCAAAGTGCATGTTCTGAGGATATGTTTTTGACAAATTTTTGGACCTTTCTCTAAATGCATGAGAAGGGTTTAAAAACTACTAACTAAAACTAAAAATAACTTATTACAAAAATTCAGGATGCGGTTTAAATGACCGTCCTTTTTCTAGGCAAATAAAACAAAATTGAAACTAAAGTTGAATGAAAAATTAAAACTACTTTTGTATCTGGTCTTTGAAATCGAGTGTATGCAGCATTTGTTGGAGAAGAGTCGGTTGGATGACCTCTGATTTTAGCTGAGCTGAGAAAACAGAATCAACAAGAACTGGCGCCATTTTCTCGACCAAATTGTTAAGATTAAGTATGTTCTATGCTAGAGCAATTTATTTAAATTTTCACAGTTAGCAATCATAGTTATAAGAAGAGCTTCGGCGTAAATCACATGAAACAGACTTTTGTCGACGCGTTTCGAATCAACTAGTGTGGTTCATCGTCAAGACAAGTTGAAGAAACAGATCAGGCCTAGCATGCTTAAATAGACAGAGCAAAGACTCCAACGGCTACCTAACGGCTATTTTTGACTTTAGGACCCAGGCCAAAGTTATATTCATAATTTTAATCTTATAATATATTATTCTCTTTCTAGAAATAAGAGAAGTTAGGTACAGTTCATAACTGAGCGAATGGTATCCAAGTAATTAATTTATTTAATTATTAATAAAATAATACTAATGGTTATTTTAAAGATTATTATTAATTACTGTTTGAATGATTTCTTTTATAAATAAATATATATTCTTTATTAATTTATTAGATTCTTGATTAAATATATATATGCGTTATTTATTAAAGGTATGTTAATATGTTTATAAAATTATTATATCTACTAATTATTAATACCATTCTTAAGGGTTAGTTTGAAAAGTAAAAGAGGAAAATAATTAATTATTCTTGAGATATTATATATATATATATAATAGATATTGATAATAATATTAAAAGCGAGGAATTATCTAGAAAAGCTAATATTATATCTATAGATAAATAGCAAAAATAAGTAACTAACTAGAAAGCTATCTTCAAAACAATAATAAAAATAAAAATATTAACAATAAAAGTAATACAATAGCCCCATAATTGAAGGTATGAACCTAACCTGTTTTGGTGGTCAATTATTTAATTCATTATGTTTGGTGTATCTAATCTTCGATATATTCTTGGGGCTAGTTGTATTACTTTCATTGATATTTTTATTTTTATTATTGTTATTTGAGATTGCTTCTATTTAGTTACTCATTTTCAGCTATTTAGCTAATGGATATATATATAGCTTTTCTAGATAATTCCTCCGCATTTTAATATTATTAATATAATAGATTTATTTATATATATAGATATATATGTAATTATCTCAAGAAATAAATTAATTATTTTGCTCTTTTACTTTTCAAACTAACCCTTAAGAATGGTATTAATAATTAGTAGATTTAATAATTTTATAAACATATTAATAAACCTTTAATAAATAACGCATATATATATTAATCAAGAATCTAATAAATTAATAAAAGAATATATATTTTATTTATAAGAAATCATTCAAACAACAATTAATTAATAATAACCTTTAAAATAACCATTAGTATTATTTTATTAATAATTAAACAAATAAATCTCTTTGGATTCTATTCGCTCCGTTATTAATTGTACCTAACCTTCTCTTATTTCTAGAAAAAGAATTATTAAATAAAAATAATAATAAATGTATGAATATAATTTTGGCCTGGGTCATAGAGTCAAAAATAGCCGTTAGGTAGCCATTGGAGTCTCTGCTCTGTCTATTTAACATGCTAGGCCTGATCTGTTTCTTCAACTTGTCCTGACGATGAACCACACTAGTTGGTTCAAAACGCGTCAACAAACGTATTTTTCATGTGATTTACGCCGAAGCTCTTCTTATAAATTACCAATGATCAAAAAAGGTTCTTCTCAGTGTTCTGAATGAAACAAGCTCTTCCATGAGTAACTGAATAATGAACCCTTTTCTCCTCAAATATGTTTGCCACTGTTTTAACTTTCACTGTCTATGATAAAGTGGAAATACTAAAAATTTACATGAGATCATATACTTCAACAAACTGAAGTTGTCTAGTTCTGGTTGTGCAGTCTAAAGCATAAATAAGTATGCGGGATTGACTCTTTCTGTAAAAAAACTTATATGTCCTAATTCCTGGTAGCAAAAATATAGCTGTCCACAACTTAATAATGAATGGAACCCTTCTGAACTTTTCAATAATTCTTAAAAAACATTTACTCTATAACCATAAAGGCTATACATGCATGTTTAGCAAGACTAATGGAGTCAAGGAACAATTCATTCAAATACTTTGCATTTGTGGATGATACACTGTAGAAAAAATGCACATATGGAGTTAGATGCAAAATTCAAAGTACAACCAGGTGCAACTTCACAACGAATGGCACCCTTCTGAACTTTTCAAGAACTCTCAAAATACATTTACTCTATACCCATTAAGGATATAAATGCATGGTTAGCAAAACTAATGGATTCAAGGAACAATACATTCAAATACTTTGGATTTGTGGATGATACACTGTAGAAAAAATGTGCATAAAGAGTTACATGCAGAATTCCAAGCACAACCAGGTAAACAGTCCATTGTTCTTCAAGTGAGCACAAAGAATGATTTCATCCATTGTTCAAGTAAGCACAAAGTTTTCAACTTACTAATTACAGTTTTAGTTGATAAGTTGTCTTTCTTTGGTAAACAAAAGTTCTTTTAGGAAAAGTAAAACATACTAATAAATAACCTCATGGACAAAATTTCGTTATTAAAATCCACACCAAAAGACAGTTCCACGATGATATCACTATGGACATTTCTAAGCCCTTCGGAAGAGATATTTCCCATTCTTATATCAATAAGTAAACAAAGCCTGTAATCACCAGCCTATTGAGAACAGATCAAATTCTATAAGAATTCATCTCTTTTCATAAATACAAATCAAATATGAAAGCATCTGGCCAGACTTAAAGGGCAAGTTTCCTTTGGCCAATCAAGACGGATTGATCTGGAATGCATCAAAGAATTGGTCCCTAATAAACTCCTGGTTTTCCTTGGCTTACAGGGGCCTGCAGCTGTAATATTCCTAGGGAATTTTTACAGTAAATAACAAAGCATGCATAGACATAAAAATCACAAAAAGCAAACACATAAATCAGCCCATGAATTTGCACCAAAAACTACACTGCTGAGCCATTTTATTAAAAATAAAGAGGGTACAATGTGATGCTGGAAAGAGTGTGCTTGGGCTTTCCCAAGGCAAGGTAGCAAAGCCCAAGTGAATAATAAGAAGCAATGTGGAAAAAGTCGAAGTCGGGATTAATTCGGCAAGGGTTCAAAAGTTGAAAAACTCATCAAAGTCAGGATTTTTTTGAAAAAGTCGGCAAAATTAAAAAAACACAAAATTATTCATTTTTATTTTTATTTTTTTAACATCTAGAGTATCCACAACATCAAATAAATGCATTTCCACATAAACATGTGAAGTAATCTAATATATAATATGTATATGAAGTCTAGTGCTACATCACTTATCAAAATAGTGAATCAACTCCTGAATTTTGAGTCTTGTCTGAGTCTCAACTCTCAAGAGTCAAAATATCAACAAAAAATATAATAAATGTATATCATGAGTCATCTAAAAGTCATCAAGTAATCAGTCACTGAGATCCTCTTCCCCTTCTAATTTTTGTTTCCTAATTGTATTAAGAAGTAAGTCATGCATTTATTCAGTAGTTTGTAATCTGCTTGGGTAATAAAGTGTCAGCTAAGTCACCTGACACGGGGATTCGGGACACGTAGGATTCGAGATTCTTGGTGTCGGATTCGGACACGCTGACCCCAAACAGGACACGTTAGGCACACATTATTATATTATTTTATTAAAATATACTATTATATATATATTAAAAATTAGATATTATCATATTTCTTACACAAATTTTAATTAATGATACAAATTTATTGATTTCAAACATAGATCTTCATCTATAGTTATTAGCATGCATAGTACATACAAAATTCAAATAAATGTCAGTGGTACTGGTCACATAAATGATACATCTATTAAAAATTTAAATCATGATTCATAATTCATAATTGAAAGACAACTTACAACTACAAGATAGTAAGAAAAACACACACTGACAATTGTAGTTTTCTCATTAAGTCATCAAATCAAAATGTGTTACATAGGTAGTGTTGGTGCAATGCCAATGACAAATAGAAATAGAAAATATAAAACAACTACAGGTATACAAGCCTCAAGGCATCAATCAGCGTCCGAATCAGCATCACTATCCCCATCATCATGGTCCCCACTGCTCTCCTCTGCATCCTCCTCCTCCCCTGTATCCATAGTCGCCTCTGCATCTGCTGGTATGGAAGTTGACCCCTCTAAGTCATCAAATCTAACAGGCTCTAGCACTGGATCATTGAGATCCATGTTGGCCAATGCCAACTCAACAGTGGTGTCCAGACCCATATCATCAGTGACAATGTTACTTGGTAGCGGGAGAGAAAGCGGGGAGCGGGAGCGAAAATGGGAGTGGGAGCAACATATTCAGAAGCTCTTGGTTTGGTGCTCTTGATTAAATATGAGTTCCATACCCTAATACATGACAAAATTCAATGGAAACATTGCAATCCCCCAATCCTAAAATCCTGAAAAATTGATACGTCTGCTGGATTTTGAATGAAATCTAAAATTCTACTTTCTCCATATGAAATCCAATGAGGCCGGAACCACTCTCAAACATCCTGAGTCATTTCATGGTAATGTTAAAAATTTAAGTAAAAGGATGAAAATGAAGATTAAGGAGAATGTCACTTTTACTTTAAGAATTTAACATTACCATGAATAGCATATCAATACTAGGGCCTAGACTTGGTCATGAAGCTGCCAAAATGCTCTACTCCTTGCTGCAACAGCACAAATCACTTGCCAAATGAAAATATTAATGAGCAAACACACCCTTTTCTTTCCCGCGCTGAGCTTAGCCAGTCCTGGAAATAGGACACGTGTCCCAAAATCGCGACAAGCTTTTGAAAATCGTGACACGACCTCGGATTCGACGTGTCGGAAACGGACACGACGTGTCATATGATTTGGACACGAATCCGGACCGAATCGTGTAGATTCGCTGGATTCGGGATTCGTAAGGGGTTTAGGACGAATCCAGTGACTTAGGGTATCAGGTGGTAGGTCCAATGAAAATTAACAGTGAATATCACAGTAGATGTGAAAATTAATGCTTGGTGACTCCAAGCTGCTTACTTTCTAAGAAAACAGTAGATGTCAGATTACTAACCTAGCCTTGGCATCTATTATTCAAAAACTCTTGGAGGTAAAATCCACTTCTGATACATAACCTTTCCCCACATTTACAAGGAGTTCACCACAAAAGAAGATTCCCTTTCAAAATGTGCTCTCATTGCAGGAAGGAACTTTGCTGTCACAAGATTTCACAAGTACTTTGTTCCTGTCTGAAAAATGGGTTCTTTTTTAAGGCACTGGTTTTGTTTTTTTTGGACAAGTGGTTGTTATTTGATCTTCATGACCTCCTCTTTGTTGTTTCTTCTAGAAGCATTCAACAACTGTAACAATGTTTTTGATGGTGTGGGGTTCTTTCTACGAGACGCTGTTGTATGCCTGTCCTTTTGGTACTTTTGTAATCTTTTGAAGGGGCAGTGTTTGTTAGAGTCTGGATCACTGAAAGCCCGGAGGCTTAGCCAATGCATGCTTTGCTTTCTAACTAGAAATATGAATTATAAAGATTTGTTTTTCCTTGGAAAACAAAAACATATCTTAACCTCAAAACTAACAGATTACAAATGAGACTACTATGCTCGCAAGAAGTATGACAAACAATACAATGCAATAACTTGAAAATGCATAGATGGAAGCTTCAATTTACAGTTTTTTCACCTTTGCGGCCTCTTTATCCGCGGCCTAGGAAGGGAGGTAGACTTTATGGGTCTACTCCCGATTAAATCGGGAGTATAACGAAAAAATCGCGATTTTTTCCTTTGTGAAAAAGTCGCCAAAAAGTCGGGGGATTAAATCGTTTAGTTCAAAAAATCGTGTTAAATCGGGATTTTTTGCAGAGGTTTTCCACACTGATAAGAAGTCCCCCTCAAGTCTGCTGCTGCTCTCTCCTGGCTCTGCGCTGAACTACCCAGAAAATACACTGCTGGCTGTGAAGAACTACTGCTAGGGCCTCCTCCAATGTTTAAAAAATTCCAGGAAATTAACCCCAGGCTCTCCACCAAATACCCAGGATTAAATCGGGATTTTTTGCAGAGTTTTTCCACACTGATAAGAAGTCCCCCTCAAGTCTGTTGCTGCTCTCTCCTGGCTCTGCGCTGAACTACCCAGAAAATACACTGCTGGTTGTGAAGAACTACTGCTAGGGCCTCCTCCAATGTTCAAAAAATTCCAGGAAATTAACCCCAGGCTCTCCACCAAATACCCAGAATAACCGACAAAGGAATTGACCGATGATTGACCTTGGAATTTCGGCTCTCTTTTCCCTCTATGGCTCTGCTGCTCGGTAATTCAACCCACTTGTCAATCTTGGTGCAAAAAGCCCCCAAAATTGTTGTAATCTCCAAACAAACACTTCCCCAGAGTCCTCAAATTCCAGCCCCAACTCCCTTGACTCCTCAACCTCCAAGCATACCTCCTCCAAGAATTGTGCAATTCCTACATTGTTGCTGCTGAAGCTCTCCACAAGCTCGCACTCCCCACTACTGGTACGAACTAGAACAGATGGAACTCCCTCCTTGAGCTGGCACTCGAAGTCCACTGAAGCAAGGGTTGAGATTTCCGCTCGGAAACACTCGTGTGCTAAACAACACTTGCAGATTTGGTTTTAGCTCAAACGTGCTATGTCAAAGACAATTTTCTCAAAGATGAATGAATGCCCAAAATGAGTGCCTTTCCTTCCTTTTTGTCAAAGTGCCTCCAAAATACCCATGTGGGCTCAGCTCAATTTTCTCCCACCGAACTTGCTACAATGAGTGCGTACTTCTCATGTGAGCCATAATTCTCTATGGGTGGCCCCCACGCTCCACTAGGGATTTGATGTTCCCCTTCCAACTCTAATGTTTGGGCTTGCTTTAATCAAAATACATGTGGGGCCTCTAAACCCACATTTCCTAAGTGCAAACATGAATTAAGACTTAATTGGCCAAAATTAATATTTCACTTAGCAATAATGCTAATTGGGAATATCACAGTCCTCCCTGCAAAAATGTTGCTTGTGCTCAAGCAACTGTAATGAATGATGTTGAAGTATTTGATCCCCTTCTCGAGTGGCATCCTCATTTGGTAGGCTCCTCCATTTGATCAAAAACTCCTTGATGACCCTGCTCCGCAAATGCCTCTCTCAGGTGTCCAAAATAGCCTATGGCTCCAAAACTAAGTGCCCTTCATCATCCATAGGGGGTAGCTTTGTAGCTACTATCCCCTGCTGCCCCAGTGCCTTTTTTAGGCAAGACACATGAAAAATGTTGTGCACTCGACTTCCCAGAGGTAGCTCCAACTCATATGCTACCTCCCCAACTCTCTAATGACTTGGTGCGGCCCATAGAAGCGAGGTTTGAGATTTTCGGTCCCCTTCTGCTTGTGTGATGACTGCCTATACAACTGAAGCCTCAAGAAGACCAAATCCCTCAAGAAGACCAAATCCCCTACCTCAAACTGCCTCTCAACTCTGCCCCTATCTGCATAAAGTTTCTACTGGTTCTGTGTCGTCCACATATTGTCTTTGAGAGCCCGCAAAATGTCTTGGCTCTCCTGGATCCAATCCTTGGCCTTAGGGGCCTTGCTATCTCCCAACATCACGTCAGCAAAGGATAATGCATCGTAACCATATAGTGCTAGAAATGGAAACATACCTATGGACATGTGGTACATGTTGTAGCAGTACTCGCTCAAGTGCAACCACCGTATCCGTGCTCGTTGATGGCTCGTCACATAGTTACGCAAGTAACCCTCTAGCCATTTGTTAACTATCTCTGTCTGCCCATCTGTCAGGGGGTGATAACTAGTGCTCAGAGTGAGCTCAATGCCCACCAATCGGAACAACTCTCGCCAAAGTTCCCCCATGAACCTGTTGTCCCGGTCACTGACAATGGTCTTCGAAAGACCATGTAGCCGAAACACCTCCCTAAAAAAACAATTCAGCCACCTGTGAGGCTGAGTACCAAGCTGAGATGGCAAAAAAAATGTGCAAACTTCGTCAACTGGTCCACCACCACATAAATGCGGTCCTTGCCCTATACTATGGGCAACCCGGTAATGAAGTCCATCGACACACTCTGCCATTTCTCCTCAGGGATAGGAAGAGGTTGTAGTAACCCTACAGGGTGTGGTTGCTCACCCTTGTTCCTCTGGCAAGTGTCACACCCCCTGACATGCCTCAAAACGTCATCCTTAAGGCCCCTCCATGCAAAATGCTCTCTGATGGCCTTATATGTCTTTGTGAACCCCTAGTGTCTTGCTAGTCATGAGTCATGGGCAGTGTGTAAAATATTCTCCCTCAATTGGGAGTTGGGCACCAAGTAAATCTGGTCTCTGAAGTAAATCACCTCGATCATCACCCTGTATCGGTCATCTACCACTTCCTCAAATGCAAATCGGCCCTTGGAGTACTCTAACAGTAATTGTGCCCTCCAATCTGGGGCAATGCTCATCAGTGAAAGGGTAGCCGACCTCTTGGACAACGCATCAGCCACCACAATGTGCTGCCCTTTGACATACTCAATGAAAAATTCGTACGCCTAGAGCTTGCTCACCCACTTCTACTGCCTCTCCTGTAATTGCTTCTGCTCCAAGAGAAATTTGAGGCTGTTGTGGTACATCTTGACCTTGAACCTGTTCCCCACCAAGTACTGTCTGAACTTGGCTAGTGCACGCTTGATGGCTAGCATCTCCTTGTCATAGATGGAGTGCAGTCTCTTGTGGGGCAGTAGTTTCTGACTCTCGAAGGCTATGGGGTGCCATCCCTACATCAAAACTGCTCCTACACCCTCTCCAGATGCATCTCTCTCCAACTCAAAGGGCTGGGTGAAATCTGGAAGTGCCAATACAGGAAACCTAGAAGTGCCAATACAGTGAAATCTGGAAGTGCTCAAAAGCCTCTTGTGCTGTAGAGTTGTCCACTCAAAGGCCCTCTTCTTCGTCAAATCAGTGAGGGGACCTACCAACTAAGAGAAGCCCTTCACGAACTTCCTATAGTAAGTGCAGATGCCCACAAATCCCCTCAACTCTGTCACATTCCAGGGCTCTGGCCAATCCTAGATGGCCTTGATCTTCTCCTCATGGACCCTCACACCGTCCTCCCCAATGATGTGCCCTAGGTAGAGGATCTCTGTCAAACCGAACTCACACTTAAACAATTTTGCGTAACTGTTTCTCCTCCAAAATAAGCAACACTGTCTCTAAATGCTGCAAGTGCTCCTCCCAGGTCCGGCTATAAATCAAGATATCATCAAAAAACACCAACACAAACTTCCGCAACTGTCCACGAAACACGTGTTTCATGTAGGACTAGAAGGTGGCCGGTGCATTGGTTAGCCCAAAAGGCATAACCAAAAACTCAAAGTGCCCATAGTGGCACCTGAAAGCGGTCTTAGGGACATCCTGGTCCCTTATCCTGATTTGGTGGTACCCTGAACACAAGTCAATCTTGGAGAAGAACTTCGCCCCCCTCAGCTCGTCCATCAACTCATCTATGCATGGGATGGGGTAACAATTCTTCATGGTCTTCTTGTTAAAGGCCCTGTAATCAATGCACATGCTTAGGGACCCATCCTTCTTCTTCACCAGAACAACTGATGAAGCAAAAGGGCTAGAGCTAGGCCTGATGTGCCCAAGTGCCAACAACTCATGAATAGCTCTCTCTATCTCATCCCAGTATGCCTTGGGATGTCAATAAGGAGTAGTAATCATGGCTTGTACCCCCAGCTCCAGCTCAATGGTATGCTCAAACCCCCAGTCAGGTGGTTGACCCAGTGTTATGTCTCCAAACACTATTGATTACCTGTCCAAAATGGCCTATATATTCAGGTGCGGTGGCTTGGGCTGACCCCCAGCCTCTGAAACGCTCAACTCCACAGCCCACTCAATGTCCCCATGTCTTAGATCAGCCTCCATCCTATGGGCCGAAACAGTCTGTCGAGGGTAAGAGTGCATACCCCGTAGCAAAACTAGTTTTCCATCCAGCCCTGTGAACTCCATCTCCAACTTCCTCCAGTCAGTAGTGACTCTGCCAAGCGAGTAGAGCCACTAAACACCCATCACCACATTGGTCTCCGGCACATCCACCACGAAGAAGTGATCGTTCACTGAGTAGTTCCCCATGGTCACTATCAAAGCTAGAACATAGCATGTGCACTGCATGGTTCTGTCCCCCGGTACCAGAACTGAAAAACCCTCAAACTCCTCAGTTGTGATACCCCTCCTCTAGACCATCTGTGTGTTAATAAAATTGTGGGTAGCCCCACTGTCCACTAAAACCGAGACACGCTGCCCCTGCACGGTGCCCCTGATCCTCAAAGTCAAAAAATTGGGTACCCCGCGTAGAGATGCAAGGACCCCTCCTGATGGAGCAAAAGGAGCTCTCCCTGGTGGGGGTCGTGGTGGTGGTCCCCTCTCTTCTAACACTGCCTTGTCATCTCCACCCACCTCCAAATCTACATCATCCTCCAAATCACTATCAGAGAAAACCTCAATGTAGTGGGTCTTGCCATTGTGCATCTATAGCTTGGAGCCCATGGTTCCTGACAAGTAAAACACAACTTCCTCCTTCGAAGGTCTCTCCAGGTCTCCTCATCCAACTATCCACGCCTCTGGTTGGCTCTCCATGGCGAAGCCCTAGTGTCTCTTCCCCTCTACTAGAAACCCGGTCTAGGTGGTAGTGGTGCCCTAACCCTCGATAGAGCATCTTGCAAATCTCGGGCCCTCCCCATTGTGTCCTACAAGGTAGTGGGCCTGTTGGACTTCACCAGTCCCTTCAATGTCTTTGCTAGCCCCTCTATAAGCATGAAGACCGTTCTAGACTCCAATAGACCTGGCACCACCACTGACAACCTCAGAAACTCTAAAATGTAGGCCTCAGCACTCCCAGTTTGCTTGAGTCAGCTCCCCAAAGTGCTCCTCCGGATCTTCCCTCTCAAAATGCTCAAACACCCTCCCGGTGAAATCCTCGTAGGTTGTCACTCTGACATGTCCCATTGTGGTTAGCCCATGGAACCACCAATCATGGGCTTCACCCTCCAAATGTAATGTGGCAATTTTTATTGCTTCCCCCTCCGTCATCTGATTTAGTTGGAAGTAGACATCCAGCTTCTCTGCCCACGTTCTGGTTGAGCTCTTAGAAGATCCATCAAAAGTTAGGAGAAAAAACCTCCCCATAGTACGCTACAAATCTGTCCCCTGTGTGTAGTTTCCCCCGTCTCTATCCCTTGGGCCTATTATTGCCCTTCAGTTGACAAAAATCCCTGAAAGTGATGGCTAAACTTGGGTCCATAAGGCTGATACTCCAAGAAATAGTCCTCCATAGGTAACTCCTCCTACCCTTGCTGCCCACCAGCTCCAAATGTCAAGAACGTGGGAATAATGGATCTAGGTAGTGTGTTGGGAATAAGAAGAATGTTGGGGTTAAGGGATGTGTGGTGTTGTGAAGTACTAGAGCCTTTGCCTAGCTGGAATTCCCCTTGAATTCCCTTGCCCTTGTTGTTGCTACAATTTTGTTGCCTTAGTTCCTTAATACTCTTGGACAAGTCTTGTACTGCCTTCAACAAATCCTGAGCAAACTCCTCCTCCTTACTCCTTTTGTCTCCCTCATGCTCTGCCATGTTTGTTTCCACAACCTCCGGTTCAGTTATCACGAGATCGGGAGTAATTTGCAACTGCCTTTCTCTACTCATGTACCTTTGTCTCTGGCTAAGTTTCACGAAACAAGGAAATGGGTACGAGTTTCCAAAACGAGCATGGGTATGAAACGCGACGCCCCCAAATTTTGGAAACGAGGAAACGCAAATATATATATATATATATATATATATAGCTTAGATTTTAGGACATTTAAGAAATGTTATGTGCAATCATAAAGCATACATGATACATTATAATTTATTACATTTAAAGTTTAAACATTATGATTTAATTCACATCACATTTACTCATGAATGATCACATAATGAAAATAACAATATCGGAATATCCAAAATCAACCTTTATTATATATCCAAATCTCAAAATCAGCCTTTATTATATATATGAGGCTGCAAGTACAATAAAAACTATAAGGCTGCACGAACTATAGAGACAAAAGACTAATCCTCATCATCATAATCCTCATCAAAAATAGAAGCAGAAGCATGCTCAACAGTGGATGGTGGTGCTGAAGAAGATGATGGGCCAATTCCACTTCTAGGCTGGACCTCAATATTCAAGGCAGCAAAAGAGAGATTCAAATCAGTTCTTTCTGCATCCACATCCCATTCTTTAGAAGGGCCATTATTGTATTCTGGACCCCTATGAGATGCAAGGTGAAGGTTGGAGTGCACATAAACAAAATCCTCTGCCTTCTGCGAGCCCAACCTATTGCGCTTCACAGAATGAATAAAACCATAAGTGCTCCAATTCCTTTCTGTTGATGAAGAGCTTGCCACTTGTGAAAGAATACGAATGGCAAGGTTTTGCAAATGTACACCATTTGCTCCATGAAAAATCCACCACCTAACTGGATTCGTGGTGCTTCTCTTCTCCAAAGCTAATATATCTGCAGAATCATCTATTCCTGCAGTAAAACTAGCAAATTCTTCCTTTACCTCCTTGTGTAAATGAGGAGGAAACATTCTCATAAGAGCTTTTTTCACCCCATTAGCCACCTCTCTATCCTTATGGGGTGCCTTCCTCTTCCCATTGCTTTGAGGAATAGGCTCCTCATCATAAAATTTGGGGTTCAAGGCATGTGCTAAAGTGTGCAATGGAGTGTTGAAATTGTTCCACCTATCAACAATAATTTTCTTGACTAAATCAGCAAAATGATCATCAACAAACAAAAGTTGTGGAGACTCTTGTGAAATGATTTCCATAGTTTTCTCAACCATGGAATCCATGCCATCATATACCTCTCCTAAGAAAGGTTTGTCAGTGTCAGCATTCCGAAGAAGCTCAAATACATGGGTTATGAACTTTAGCAAGAAATCTATCTTGCTTCACCAATCCTCATCAAGGCACAATCTACGCACCATATATCCCCGCTCTGAATCTACTTGTCTCCACCCAATCCAAAGTTGACTCACCACCATAGAAACTAATGCATGCTTAACCTCAACAAGGCGGCACAACATCAGGAAGTTTGAGGCATATCTTGTCTCAGCAACTTTTAACAACTCCAATTTGGAGTACTCTCAAAATATTGCCTGAGATTGGTGGTGGTTGGTGATGAATTTGACAATCTCCCTTGCTTCCCTTGTGATTTCCTTTATCCATGAAACTTTGTTGTCGATCTCCTCCAAGATCAGATTCAGATTATGGACAATGCATGGTGTCCAAAAGATGTGGTCATACCTCCCCTCAATAATTAAACCTGCAACTTTGCAAACTGGTGCATTATCCGTGATAACTTGCACCACCTTGTTAGGCCCTATTTGTTCAATAGCTTTTATAATAACATCAACAATGAACTGTGCATCTTTTACCTCTACTGAGCAGTCTTCTGCCTTGATAAACATTGTTCCTTTGGGGGAAGTGGCAATGATATTTATCAATGGTCTGCGCCTTGTATCTGTCCATCCATCTGAGACTATGGTAACCCCAAAGCTACTCCAGGAAGAACAAATTGGCGATAAAAATATCCTCCACAAGCTCCTTCTCATTTTTGAGAAGTTGAGTTCTGACTTTCTCATAGTTGGGCCCCTTGTACCCTTAAGGAGATTTGTTAATTTCCCTTATCATATCTTGCTAGTAAGGAGAGCGAACAACATAAAATGGGATACCACATGCATAAATGCATAAATGCACCTAGCCACTCTGGAATCAGTTTCTTCTCTTGCTTGCACATTCACCAATTTAGCAATTATGCTATCCTGAACAGAAGGGGATGCCCCTCTGGTATTTTTGGGTGCTAGTTGTTCATGTTGTTGAGTGGCACCGGTTCTCCTCTTTCTTGCTTCAACTACAAACCTTGGCTCAATGTTAGATGGAGCTTGAGGAGTAGCTTGACTAAGCTCATCATGTCTTCTCTTAATAACATCCGCCTCATCTTGCTCTCTTTGATATGCCCTCCTTGCCAATGGGCCTGTTGTTTTTGTGCAACCCACAACCCCCTGTCCTTCTCCATGCAAAAGATGTGCCTTCACTCTTGAGTAGGAGCCCTTGTACAAATTATTGCAAAGGTTACATCACCATTCCCATGAGCCACCACCTCCACATTTTTGAAGCTTCTGAACATGCCTCCAAAGAGAATAATATTCAGCCCTTGGGTTGGCTCTGGGGCTTGAACTTGCAGCTGCACTTTGGTTGGAAACCATTGCTACAAAAATAAATAAGTAAAACAAATATGTAAATAAAAAACGTTTTTCATATTTTTGGCAGCATAAACCCTCGAAAAATTGCAGAAATAGTAGGAAAAAACTAAGAAAATGAATGTTGCTTACCCAAATTAATTTTTTGTAGCTGAAGCTACGCAAAATGCTAGAAAAGACAAAAGAAATATGGTTGTAGCTGACCCAAAAGCCAAGAATGTCGTAGCCGGAAACTATGCACTCCAAATCTGTTGTTGAAATCTCTTTCTCTTGCTGTTGAAATCTCCTTTGCTCACTATTGAAAATGCCCTAGCTGAAACCACTGCTCTCTTCCTCTCTTCTCCTTTGCTAAAATCGCCAATCTCCAAGAGAAACGACTTGCTCAATTGTGTGATGAGAGAATGAGGCGAGGATCACTTTTATAACTTGAGAGGAGCATCTAGAAGCAACTAGAAGTCACTTTAGTTGCCTAATAAAAAAATTAGAAGACAAAATAATAATAATAAAAATACAAGAAAAAGTCAAGTTGCATGAGGAAACTCCATCGCACGGCCCGAGAACTCGTTTCTGACCGTATTGGCCATGTTTCCGCCTCGAGAAACAAGCCAGTACGAACGGAAACGAGTTTCCGGGCCGTACGGTACGAGTTTCCTCGTTTCTGGCCAGAAACAGACCCTAACCCCACGTTTCTTGCAACTTAGGTCTCCGATAAGTCACGTTTTGCCTATCCTCTGGTGTCATAAACCATGTTGCACCCACAGGCGGAGCCAAGTCTATGAGCTCTGATACCATTGTAATATTCCTAGGGAACTTTTACAGTAAATAACAAAGCATGCATAGGCATAAAAATCACGAAAAGCAAAAACATAAATCAGCCCATGAATTTTCACAAAAACTGCGTTGTTGAGCCATTTTATTGAAAATAAAGAGGGTACAATGTGGTGCTGAAAAGAATGCACTTGGGCTTGCCCAAGGCAAGCTAGCAAAGCCTAAGTGAATAATAAGAAGTCCCCCTCAAGTTTGTTGCTGCTCTCTCATGGCTCTACATTGAACTACCTAGAAAATACGTTGTTGGCTATGAAGAATTGTTGCTAGGGCCTCCTCTGGTGCTCAAAAAATTTTGGGAAATTAACCTAGGCTCTCCACCAAATACCTAGAATAACCCACGAAGGAATTGGTCGATGGTTGACCTTGGAATTTCGGCCCTCTTTTCCCTCTATGGCTCTACTGCTGGGTAATTTGACCCACCTGTCAATTGTGCTGCAAAAAGCAGCCAAAATGGCAACAATCCCCAAATGAAGTTAATGAACACTTCCTCGAACTCCTCAAATTCCACCCCTAAACTCCCTTGAATCCTCAACCTCCAAGCGTACCTCCTGCAAGAATTGAGCAGTCCCTGCGCTACTGCTACTGAACCTCTCCACAAACTTGCACTCCCCATTGTTGGTACAAACTGGAATAGATGGAACTCCCTCCTTGGGCTGGCACTCAAAGACCACCAAAGCAAGGGTTGAGATTTCTGCTCGGAAACACTCGTGTACTAAACAACACTTGCAGACTTGGCTTCAGCTCAAGCGTACTATGTCAAAGGTAATTTTCTCAAAGATGAATGAATACCAAAATGAGTGCTTTTCCTTCCTTTTTGTCAAAGTGCCTCCAAAATGCCCATGTGGACCCAACTCGATTTTCTCCCACCAAACTTGCTCCAATGAGTGCGTACTTCTCATGTGGGTCGTAATTTTCTATGGGTTGCCCCCACGCTCCACTAGAGGTTCGATGTTCCCCTTCCAACTCTAATGTTTGGGCTTGATTTAATCAAAAATACATGTGGGGCCTCTAAACCCACATTTCGTAAGTGCAAACATGAATTAAGACAAAATTGGCCAAAATTGATATTTCAGTTAGCAATAATGCTAAGTGGGAATATCACAACAGCCCAGTGAAGAGGTTGGAGATGGAACCACTTTGCATGTCTTCTGATCATTATAAATGGCTATGTCCAAAGCCCATCCTCGATGTCAAGTTGAACAAGCTATGGAGTCTAAAATCAAAGCAGAAAAACTTTTTCTTCAAGCTCTGAAGCATCTGGAAGCCTTTAGTGGAGCCAAATAAGGCCTTCTTTCCTTGATTGATGATTCTTGTGGGACTGGCTCTAGGCCAGACTCCAGCATTTGGTGGTGGCCCAACCTAAGTACCCCTTAAGAGAAAAAAATAAACTTCAAAACCCTATTTTAGGTACTATAAGTTTTCCAAATGTGCCTGGGTATGGGTGTCTAAAGTTTTGTAACAAACTCTACTCCCTTCCCCCATTTCTTGGAAAGTCACCCAATTCGGAGATAAACTTCCTTGAGCCACTGAGTTCAATAAAGCATGGAAACTCATTTGATCCATAATCGCTCAACATGTAATCTCCCCTCTCGAATGATCAACGTAGGGATGGCTCATTAGCTCATTCTTGACTTCGGTGGGCTAGAGTTGTAAGAGAAACATTAATAAATGGGATCAACTACTCAATAAAACGTTGTGGGTCATGATGATTTTATAAAGTGATGCCTTAAAGTGACATTAATAAAGTGATGGGGAAAACATTTGAAAAGCAAATAAAAATTAAAAGAAGGGGAAAATAAATTCAAAATAGAGAAAAGGCGGGAAATTGGAAAATGGGGATTAAAAGAGAAAAAATTGTTTTTCCTCATATTATTATGCATTTGCCTTTTGGAGATTGGATTGGCGAGCACAACATCTCATTTCTTCCTCGGTCGGAAACCCTGTGAAGCAAATCTAGTTTCGGTGGACGATCTCTACCCTAGCTAGATTGTAGGAGGGATCACACAGATCTCTAATCGAATTTAATCGTGAAGATATTCAGTGCCAATAGCTCAGTAATTCGAGTTACCTGATCGAGTGACCTTTGTTTGAATTGCGCATCATTAGATTCTATCATTCGTAGATAGAGGATGAGAGTAAAATGCTAACAAGATTCGTGTGGAAAGCATGGAGCAAGGAAGAAACGACTGGGGTCACAACAATGGCCTGAGACAAGTGATCAATCCACTATGGGTGATTTTAATCTTGAGTTGGGCAGGAGACAGCCATCAGGCCCAAGTTGTGGGTGCACGCGAGAGGATAAGTCCATCTGCTACAAGCATGTTATGTTGTGGGAGCGACTCAAGGATTTGCGTGAGGTTGTTGTAACTGCATGTGGAGGAACATATTGTCGACAATGTGTTCAAGGCAAAGGCAACGTTGTAGGGAGGCCACGATCTATTTGCACGGGCCCGTCAAAGCAATGAAGTGAGGATACATAATGTTGTAGGGCCCAGTTTGCACTCAGGAGGGTCCGCGTAGTTTGTTAGTCTTGGTGAGGCGCCAACGAGCGTAATCTAAAGCCACTTTGACCATGGAAAGATTGTGCTGAGTTTATCATACACTCAAGGGATCTGCAATGTTGTGTAGAGGAGACCGCAGGACTATTGGGGGACAGAGCGTGGGACAGAATGTGAACTATAGCTAGCAGATAGGGGTGGAGCAAACACACAAGGAGGAAGTTGCTTCAGACCAGTCCCAAGCCTACAAAATCATAGCTAAGGACGAAACCCTTGGGAAAGCAGTCTAACAATCAATTTGTGCAACTGTGGGGCTTGATTTAGACAAAGAAACAAGAGTGGAAAGTTGCCTGAGGAGTTTGTGGATACCAGATCAAAATGGCAGCTTCATATTATAGCCTTTGATCATTGGAGAAATGTATCAGGCACGTATTTGCAGTGCAATTGTTTAATAAAAGAATTTTGTATTGTGTAATATATGGTGTCTTGAAGTGTTTGTGTTGTAGTTAAAAACCAAACTTGCATGCATACGATATAAACTACCAGAAACCCTAAAAAACAAACAAAAACCTCATTCCTAAAGGGGCAAACTAACTAGCAAATTCAATTTATTCTTATTAGAGGTTGGTTGAGCTACTACAGTGGTAATAGAGCTGGTGATTCTACTAGCTTGTGGATCAAACGGATTGAATGTTTCCAAAGGACACATCATATATCGCCTACCAGAGACAGAGGAGAAGGGGAGGCAATCCTTTCCTAGTAGTATCAAATTCCGAAGAAAGGGAAAGCATGGGGGACATGTGTGAAATTTCCACGATTGCAATAAACTAGAAACTATTCTTCTAACTGATGCAATTTATTTGTCTTTTGTTATTGAATTAGTGACAAATAATAAATAGCTCACTACTGCAATCTTCATAATTAGAATAAACGTTGCAGAAATAAATCAGGGACCGAGAAATAGATGCACACACATAAAATGACACCAATATTTTGGACTAACGTCCCTGGAAAACCCCAAATGGAAAATTGGTGCAATAGATGAGGGTTTATATTTTGTTACTTTAGCAAATTAGAGAGTACAATGATCCGCTTTCCAAACATTGGCAAAGCTCCAGAAAATTTTCTCCACCACTCCAAATGGCAGATCAACCTGGAAACCCTTAGTTTCCCTTGCAAAATCAAACTCAGCCTCCTCCAGTGAATGCACACAAAAAATGCTACTGCGAGAAATACGCACTAGTTGGAAACTAAGGTTTTGTTGATCTTGCACTCCTTTGGTGGTCCTGCACTCGCACTAGACAACTCGCTGCATCTACACTGTTGCTAACACTGTGACTGTGTATTGATTTCCTCATATCCTGAAGCACTAAGCTTCCGTAGGGTTTCTCCCTCTGAAGCTAGACCCCCTTTGAATCTCAATTTCACTGGGAAATTCACACCACATGTGTCATTGCAACTAGCTCTACAACTGTCTCTCGAGTACCGACTGTAACTAGCTTTGCCACTGTCATTTAATTGCAACCTGCTGACACTGAACCTGCTACTAGAAAATGTGGGCCCCCATAGCAAGGGTGATGGTCTTGTTGCAACAGTTGGAACTAATATGATTGATCTCCTTACAACATCTGCACTGGACCCTGCCCATCTTAACACGTTGAAGTATTATCAAGCACCTCCTCCTCCTAGAGGTATTGCTTATATCAGTGCAAACTCCTCCAATTTGGCAGTCAACTCATCAATCTTTGTCGAAGTTGTTGTCTGCTCCGCCTTCTTGTCCTTCTTCCTTTGAGGACACTAGGAGACATAGTGACTGAATTCACCACACCCAAAGCACTTGACCTGTGATAGGTATTTCTTCTTCTTTTCTCCTCCCGTTGAGCCTTGTCCTTGACTGCGACCCTTCTTTGCCTTTCCATTACTTGCAAGGGCTACGTTCTCCTCATCCTCCTTCTCCTCCAGTCCCTTGATGTTGCTGCTAGCCTTCTGCAAGACTGAGCCTCAACTCCTAAGTGAAGTCACTCCATAGACAATCCCATCCAAGTAGTGTATCTTGCACAAAAATGACTTGGACAAATGTATGCCACTCCTTGGTGAAACCATTGAAAACTATCTGCACTAGCTCAATGTCTTGTGGTTTTTCTCCCACTGCCGCAAGCTCATCTCTAACCATCTAAATTCTAGTAAGATAGGATGTAACGCTTTCTCCCTTCTGCATATTTGTGGTCCTTAGCTTCTCCTTTAGAATCATATCCCTATTCTTTGATGGATTCTCGTACAACTTTATGACGACACCCCACATTTCCTTTGTAGTATTCAGTGATGAAACATGCATGACAATGTGAACCTGAACCCCATCTAGGATTATTCTTTTGGCTTTGCCCATCTCCTTCTTGTTGGTACGACAATGGTGTTCTCCACATACTCCTTCAATCCATACTTATCTAACAAAAATGTCATCCTAGCCTTCCATGTGCTAAATTTTAATGCTCTGTCAAGTCTGTCTTGATCCCTGAGCCCTGTTGTGGCCATCTCTGCTAAACTCAAATATGATGGAGTTCAATAAATTGGAACTCATTTTCTCCTTCTGGCAAGTGAAACTGGCCAACTCTGCTACTTGCACTCCTAGAATGCACAGATCTGATCCTATACTGGCTAATCCGCTCTTGCACTCACCTCTAGTGTCCTTCCGAAAGTTGCACTGCATGCTATTCGTTCTGGTAGCTCGCACTGTTGACCATAAAACTCACACTAGATGCACTAACAAGTCTAACTCAGCCTACCACTATTGGAAATTAGTATTACGGATCTCCTCTTGAAAACTAGAAACCCTCTGAGAAAAATTAAGAAATACTCTCCTCTGCGTGTCTTTCTCTTCCTTCTCTGTGCAAGTCTACACTACAAACCCTTGTTCAATTTTTTGCGCTCAGATCTACTCTGCAAACTGACTAATCTTCTCATCGAAAATACTTCCTAGCAATACCACTACCTACTACCACAGATCTGAAGAAAAAATGATTTTTTTCTCCTCCCGGATCTGGCAATTGATTTTTTGCTCCTCTATTATTCACGCCCCAGGTTGGCCTACAGAGATCTAGAAGTTGGTGCTTCAGATCTCCCTCTGAGACTGCACGATTTGCTTCTTTTCACCTCTGAGCCTCAAATCTCATCAACTTGCTTTGATACCATATGAAATTTCAATGATTGCAATAAACTGGAAACTATTCTTCTAACTAATGCAATCTACTTGTCTTCTGTTTATTTAATTAACGACAAATAACAAATAGCTCACTACCGCAATCTTCACAATTAAAATAATACTGCAGAAATAAATCAGGAACTGAGAAACAGATGCACACACATAATAAAATAACATCAATGTTTTGGACTAACGTCCTAGAAAAACCCTGAAGGGAAAACCGGTGTAGCAAATGAGGGTTTATATTTTATTATCTTCAACAAATTAGAGAGAACAATGATCTACTTACCAAACGCTAGCAAAGCTCCGGAAATTTTTCTCCACCACTCCAAATGGCAGATCAACCTGGAAACCTTCTGTTTCACTTGTAAAATCAAACTCAACCTCCTATAGTAAATGCACACAGAAAACACTGTTGCATGAAATATGCACTAGTTGGAAACCGAGGTTTTGTTGATCTTGCACTTCTCTGGTGATCGTGCACTCGCACTAGACAACTCGCTCTGCCCTCCGGAATTGATTCCCATCAGCTAGAAAAGAGATCTGTTGCCCAAATCTACAAACTGGAGAAATCGCACCCACTGGTATGGCCTTCTTGTAGAAGAAATCGACCTTCCTTCCAACTCAAGATATCTGTGGAAATCTCCCCTGCAAATCTCTCTCCAATTTCTATTGAACCCTTTCATTGATGCTTTGTTGGCTCGAACTCTTCCCTCACTAAATACCACACACTGGGAAAATCACACTGCCTTGATCCCTTAATGCTCACTCTTATTTGATGTATTTTCTCCAAGTCCCTTCATCTTGCTCCTATAATCTCTTGTTGAGTCTTCAACAGCCACGATTTAATCTCCATCGATGACTTTAGATCAATTAGACTTCATCAATAGAAGTGTCTAGAGAAATCTTGAACATCCTTAATTAATTACCTTTAATTTACCAATTTTCCTAAGTTAGAAGACTGTAGGTTCAAACCCGAACGAGGTCCAGCAAGTATGGAACGTTGTACTACGACACATTCAATTTCGGGGAATGAACCGCCTGATTGAGATTGGCTTTGAGTAGAGCATTTTAATTATGGAAAATTAATTTAATTAAGTTGGTTCACAGCATATCTCACAAAACCTTTTCTGGGTTTTGGAAATCTCGTGTTCCTTAGCCTCTTAGCATCATTAGAGACTAGAACACTTGTCCAATGCTACTCCAAACTCCATTCAAAAACTAACAACATGCATGATCAACCAAGGGACAACACCTTGAACATACTGAAGGATCTTGCTCGTGGACAACAACAGTTGGTGCAGTTGATCACATAGTTGGTAACAATCAATCAAAGCCAACATGCAACCAACCATGGAGCAGGTGGGTCCAATAGGCCTAATAGGGAGCAGGGAGAGAGAAGTAATCCCACACACTTGGATAGCAAAATTCGGGATATAACTCAAGCACTTCAAGCAAAACAACCCTGAGACCCCTTCTGCCTAAATTTCTAGATGGGCTGCAAACAAGGAACCAAGGACAAACATGTCAGAATGAAGGATTTGATTACTACCAATGGGAATATGAGTTGCCTAGGCAGGACTTCTGTCGACCTATGTCTTTTTGGGACGTTCGCCTAATCAAATGCAGGAGAAAGCCAAGGGATTTTAACGAGGGCATGCAAGGGTCCCAAAATATTTGATTTGATGAGGAAAGTTGGAAAGTTGTCTGTACCTTCATTTGATGGGCCATCGCGCTCCACAGCTAGAGCTTGGGTACAAAAACTAGACACTTATTTCTAGCTAATTGATCGAGGCAAAATCCATCCAATTTTCCACTTCGCATTTAGAGGGAGAAGCTCACGAGTAGTGGTACCATGGGTTGGTGATTGTAGGGCATTATAGCATCAGTTCTTACATGGAGTTCACGTAGTGCCTGATAAAACGATTCAACCTGAGAGACCCCGAGTTGTATTTCAGAGATTTGACTCAGCTCAGTAAAACAGAGATTTGACTTAGAGTTTCAGAAGATGACAATGAGGATAAATGATGTGTCTAAACCCAAGTTGATCATGTTGCTCATTGAGGGTCTTGTTGAACCTCTTCGCAATTGGGTCAAACCGTTCAAACTAGCTACTTTGCAGGATGCCTTTACCTAGACCGGAAACATGGAAGAGGTGGTGTCAAAGACGAAGGCTCCTCCCAAGCCTTTTGTCCCGCATAAGAACAAGGACCAGAAGTCATTCCAGCAGGGAGGCACTTCAGGCAGAGACGAGAAAGGTTACATGACCTGAGGTGAAAGGTGGAGCCATTGCCACACTTTTAGGAGTTCCAAGGTATTACACTTTCAGAGTCAAGGGGACCATACAAGGCCAAAGGATCACAACGTTGATTGATGGTGGGGCAACCTACAACTTTATTGATGTTGCATTGGTGAAGAAAAGGGACATCCTTATTGAGGATTTTTAGGAGTTTGATGTGGTAGTAGCAGATGGGTATAATCTTACATGCACCCACTGAGTCCCTCGGTTAGATGTCACCTTAGGTAACTATACATAGACAGATGATTTTTACATAGTTGACTGGGCAGACACAAATATGGTGTTGGGAGTACAATGGCTATACTCCTTAGGGGACAACCTCACAAACTATCAAATTATGAAGATGGAGTTTAAAGGGAAAGATGGGAAAAAGGTAGTCCTCAGAGGCATGTCAAATGGAGCTCCAAGGGTGATCTCGATAAAAAGGATGGAGAGGGTCTTTCGAGATGGGGAGGTAGAATGGGAAACAAAGTATCTCATTAACATTTAGGAGACTACAGGCAACACCACCCAGCATCACCCGAACATACAATTCCTGTTGGATAAGCACGGGAAGGATTTTGGGGATATTCCTCCAAGGTTGCCACTAGACAAAGGGTTCGAGCATACCATTGAGTTGAAGGAGGGAGCCAAACCGGTCATCACCACTCCTTATAGGCATCCCAAGAGATTTAAAGATGAAATTTAAAAATCCATAAAGGAGTTACTAGACATGGGTCACATTAGGCCTAGCTCCAACCCCTTTGCATCCTCAATTGTATTGGTCAGGAAGAAAGATGGCACTATGCGGATGTGCATTGACTTCAAGGCTTTGAATAGAAAAACCATCAAAAACAACTATCCCATACCCCAGAACGATGAGTTGCTAGATGGGTTGCATGGGGCAGTGTTCTTCTCCAAGATAGACCTTTAATTAGGGTACCATCAAATTAGAGTCCGAGATTAGGATGTGCATAAGACCGCATTCAGGTGCCATTTTGGGTACTATGAGTTCTTAGTCATGTTGTTTGGGTTAACTAATGCGCCAACCATGTTCTAGTCTTGCATGAATCATATTTTCACTAAGCAATTGCGCAAGCACTTTTTGTTATTCTTTCGTGACCTGCTAATTTACAACCATACTTGGGAGGAGCACTTGGCTAACTTGGAGGAGATTTTGGGGATATTGTAGGAGCAGTCCTCATATGCCAAGGCTTCAAAGTGTGAGTTCGGGTTGACAAACATATTGTATTTGGGGCATATAATTAATGCACAGGGGTTCCAGGTGCACCATGAGAAGATCTAGGCTATTCTAGATTGGCATATTCCTAAGAATTTTATAGATTTGTGAGGATTTTATGGGTTATGCAACTACTAGATGCACTTTGTAAAGGGGTTTTCATAGTTGGGTGCGCCCTTGACAAAGCTCACAAAGAAAGGGGCATGTTGGTGGTTGGAAGCGGCCCAAAGAGCTTTCGACAAGTTGAAGGAAATGAGTACTAGCTCTTCCAGCTTTTTTGTAGCCCTTCGTGCTGGAATTTGATGCATCGGGGGAAGGCATAAGGATAGTGTTAATGCAGAACAAGCACCCAATAGAATTTGAGAGTAGGAAACTCGGGGAGGACGAGAGACTTTATTCCATATACGACAAGGAAATGCTCACAGTCATGCATGCCTTGATCAAATTCAAAAAGTAATTAGTAGGCAACAGATTCACAGTGCGAATGGATCATAACAGTTTGAAGTATTCTTGGAACAAAAGGAATTGAACGAAAGAAAACAAAAGTGGGTGAGTAAAATACAAGCATTTGACTTTGACATAGAGTACATCAAGGGCAAGAAGAATGTTGTTGCTGATGCCCTCTCCAAAAAGCCCATTGTTTGTTCGCTCGATGCAGTTTCCGAAGATTGGAAGGCAAGCCTCTTGGTAGAATAATCAAAGGACAGGTTTGTTTGTGAGGTAACAAACAAGACTAATATACCGTGATGGACGGCATTATCTACTACAAAGGGAGGATCTATTTGGTGCCCGAGTCCAAATTTAAGGAGAAGACCTTTAGAGCCATGCACAACACACCTCTAGCAGGGCATCCAGGTTATTTTGCACATGAGAAAGAGGTTCTCTTGAAAGGGCCTTAAGGAGGATGTATTGAGATATGTGAAGGAGTGTTTAGTGTGCACAGAACATCTTCACCCAATAGGATTACACTAGCCTCTCCCTATCCCTAAACAAAAGTGGGAGAGTGTGTCTATGGATTTTATTATAGGGTTGCCCAAAGTGCAAGGAAGGACTACATCTATGTGGTGGTAGATCGATTGACCAGGTTTGCACATTTCTATGCTATCTCATTAGATTATTCAGCTTCTCATGTGGCAGACTTATTTTTTAGGGAGGTTTTTAGGTTGTATGGTCTACCAAATTTCATTGTTAGTGATAGGGATAGCCGCTTTCTTAGTGCTTTCTAGCAAGAGCTCTTCATATTGGTTGGCACAAAATTGAAACCTAGTACCAGTTGCCACCCGCATGCCTATGGACAAATGGAGATTTTAAATAAATGGGTGGAAGGGTATCTATGTAATTATGTGTCTGGGCAGCAATAGGCATGGATTAAGTGGTTGCACTTGGGGAAGTATTGCTATAACACCACATACCACATGTCCATTGGCATGAATCCATTTAGGGCCTTGTATGTGTATGAAACATTATCATTTGTGGATCTGGTTATTGGGGATAGCAAGGTGCCCAAAGCCAAGGATTGGATATAGGAGAATCAAGAGATCCTTAGAAGCTTTAAAGAGAACTTACAAGTGGCCCAAAATCGCCGGAAGACATTCACAGACAGGCACAGGACAAAACACAATTTTGAAGTGGGAGACTTGGTGTTTTCAAGATTGCAACCATATCGACAACCCTGATTTAAGAAGAGTGGAGCTGAAAAATTGAAGCCTCATTTCTTCAACCCATACAAGATATCTAGGAGACTGGGGGAGATGGCATATGAACTAGAGTTACTAGAGGGGAGTAAAATCCATAATGTATTTCATGTCTCTTGCCTTAAGAAGGCTTTGGGACAACAGGTTAACTCCTCCACAAAGTGGCCTCCAATGGACGAGGAAGGCTAGTTGATTTTGGAGCCTGAAGAGATTGGAAAATGAGGGAGAAAAAATCGAGAAACATGACTATTACCTCATCAAGTGGAGAGGACTACCTTCAAAAGATGCTACATGGGAAGGAGAAGACATTGTGCAACACCCCAACCTACAGTTGCTTGAGGACAAACAATTTTGGGGAGGGAGCACTGTAATGTCCCCTCTCGAATGATCTGCGGAGGGATAACTAATTAGCTCATTCCTAACTTTTGTGGGCTAGAGTTGTAGGAGAAATATTAATAAAGGGGGTCAACTAGTAAATAAAATGCCATGGGTCATAATGACTTTATAAAGTGAATTTTAAAAGTGACATTAATAAAGTGATGGGGAAAACATTAGAAAAGCAAATAGAAATTAAAAGAAGAGGGAAAATAAATTCAAAACAGAGAAAAGGTGAGAAATTGGACAAAGGGGATCAAAAGAGAAAAAAATGGTTTTCCTTGGATTATTATGCATTTTCATTTTGGAGATTAGATTGGAGAGCACATCTCATTTCTTCCTCAGATGAAAACCATGGGAATAAAATCTAGTTTCAATGGACGATCATCCACCCTAGCCAGATTGTAAGAGGGATCACATAGATCTCTCATCGAATTTAATCGTGAAGAAGTTTAGTGCATTCAATGCAAAATCATCGACTTGAAATAGTATTTTCCCTTCTTCTTCTTTATCCAAATTGGATAATTCATACAAGCACAAGTTCTCTACCCTAACAACTAAATAAAATAGCCACACATTTCTAGAATTCAATTGAAAACAAGCAAAAATACTACAACAAAATATTTACACAATTTATTAAATAGATTGACCATGCTCTTGGACCTCTATTACTTTCACGAAGCTTATGCATGAGTCTCTACAATATACAATCATCCACACTACACCAACCAAATCAAAGGAAAGCTAATGGCCCTTTGCTCATTCACAAACTTCATACTTATGCTTGTGTTCCTTGGCTTTTGGCCTTAGAAATGTTGCCTTTCCACGACCTTGGTATCTGGGATAGAATCTTAAATCACTGACGCTACCAAACCAAGAATCACAACGAAGCTACTTTGCACAGCATAATATAAACAACAGTAAATCTACTAGTGCACAAAATATAGATAACTTTTTGCGATTTTCAACCCAACTTCGTTATATTAATCAAACTGAATAATACAACAGCCTAGGGCTCCCGTACTAGGGATAATGGCCATCATACATCCACTAGTACAAGAATACAAAACTAGGGCTTGGTGTCAATCCATCGACAACCAATCTGCCCTCAACAAGATACTCTGACCATCTGGCTGTTGCATGCTCTCTCAACTCCTCTCGGTTGTACCTTGTACCTGTCCGGTCCTTTGTCTCCCAATCTGTAGCACTACCTCTATCAACGATCCAAGTCCATCTGGGCACTGAACCTCGGGTATCCAATCTGGTCACTAGTTGTGCCTTAGTCCGTCAAGGGCACAACACATCGACATTCCTGTCGAGTTGTTCACAAATCCGTTTGTGAACAACTTTCAATCTGCCCACTACTGCTCCTCGGCTACTCAGGGACTTCAGCCCACTATGGTCTTCCTACACTACTCCAATGAAGACCAACATAGGGTACGGAGGGTTGCCACCTATCACTGTAAGATACCCATTTATCACAATGAACACGGGCTAGGAGGACTGCCCATCATCTGTTGTAGAAGTCCTTCTCCACACACAAGTCTAAGACTACTCAACTGCTCCTCTGGTTGATCAAATCTTGAGCTCAACTTCTGCCACTCTAGCAACCACCTAAGTCCATGAAGATGGTGCACACCGAGCTCCAACTTGGGCACTATCACGTTGTCCTCCACCAGACCATAAATGCCCAATCCACGTCCACTCTTACGTTGCCCTCCAACAGTCCACGAGTGACCAATCCTTGTTGTAGCATCTGCTCCTAGTTAGGACATCCAACACCTATGAAGCCCTTCCTCTTGGTTGCCAATAGACTTCTCTTAGAACACCCATTCACCTGCAAGTCACATCAACTCAAGAGGACTAACATACCTCTGCTCTGTAACCTCCTGTTGTTCCTCTTGACATGACACTTAAGTTGTTGATCTAACTATTCCTTGGGATTTCCACAACCGTACTAATCTAGGACTTCCATCCAACTAGCATCTCCAATCATCAAACAAGATGACATCTGCAACTTCCTATTGCTGCCACCTTGTCTTGATTTCTGTGCATGTAGCGGTCTGGTTAGGGCATCATAGCAGCCCTAAATTCCTGCTCCAAGTGCTAGTTTCCTTGTCCAAACTTGTTGCCTACTTGAACTGACCTTTCAGCTATCCTTTTGTACTATTGTGGCCTCAAGACACCACCTCATGATCCAGATTTAAACAAGAACACAACAAACTACAGATATAACTGTAAATACAGAGATGCAGTAGAAATAATACTTCATTTCATTATTGTAAAATACTGAAATATGCTTACAAACAAAAATGGAAATAAACCAGCTAGGGTGATGGTAGCTTATCTCTGAGCAGATATGTGGCAGCTACATGCCTCTGAACTATGTTACAATGAGGCTCGAAGGCCCCTATTTATTGTTGAGAAACAATGGAAAACCCTAAACATCCAAAACCCTAGCCCTAGGAGATGAAGCGCCAAACTATGGGCCCTGTTTTGGGTAAATTGGTATATCAACTTCGAGGGATCATAACTTTGGCATACGATCTCTGTTTGATGTGCTCAATACCTCGTTGGAAAGATCTATCTGAGGACTACAACTTTTGAGTAACATTGGTCTATAACCCATTTTGCTCCCGATTTTCCAAAAAAAAACGTGCTTTAAGGCCTCAAAACGGCTCCAGAAGTTCAAGTCCTTTTGTACTATTGTGGCCTCAAGACACCACCTCATGATCCAGATTTAAATAAGAACACAACAAACTACAGATATAACTGTAAATACAGAGATGCAGCAGAAATAATACTTCATTTCATTATTGTAAAATACTGAAATATGCTTACAAACAAAAATGGAAATAAACCAGCTAGGGTGATGGTAGCTTATCTCTGAGAAGATATGTGGCAGCTACATGCCTCTGAACTATGTTACAATGAGGCTCGAAGGCCCTTATTTATTGTTGAGAAACAATGGAAAACCCTAAACATCCAAAACCCTAGCCCTAGGAGATGAAGCGCCAAACTATGGGACCTGTTTTAGGTAAATTGGTATATCAACTTCGAGGGATCATACCTTTGGCATACGATCTCTGTTTGATGTGCTCAATACCTCGTTGGAAAGATCTATCTGAGGACTACAACTTTTGAGTGAATAACATTGGTCTATAACCCATTTTGCTCCCGATTTTCCAAAAAAAAACGTGCTTTAAGGCCTCAAAACGGCTCCAGAAGTTCAGGTCCTGAAAAACTGCCAAAAATAGTAAATTTTGTTACAAATAAGGAAACTATAAAACTATAAGAGACAATTGTGGGTGTCCAAGTGGGATAGGTGGGTGGCCACCAACATCCACCTACATCATTCCTCCCCCCTTAGGAAGCAATGGTCCCCATTGCGTTGAGTTCCTCCATGAGATGAGGAAACTTCTGCTGAACTTGGTCCCTGGTGAGCTATTTTGCAACCTCTGATGTGTCCAGTAATGGTGGGAAGCATGGTCGAGGGCGATCCACATTGAAAACTCGGTGCAAGCAAAGGAATGGGGGAATGTTGTGCTCCAAAGCATTGTTTCCCACAACCTTGGAAATGGTGTATGGACCATATCGGAGTGGTCTGAGCTTCTGATGGGCTCTTGTAAGGCGTTCTTTCTGTAGACGCAACCAGACTTTGTCGCCCACTTGAAACTTGTGTGGTACCTGATGCTGATCATGTCACTACTTGTACTTGGCCTTTTCTAGAATGGAGTGGCGATAGATCGGCCCGTTGGGTAGAAGTGCTCCGGAAGTCATATTGGACGAATGCTTGACCTGATAATGCAACGGTACCCTTGTGGGTGAGGAGAAGATGTCCCTGTCTTCTTTCATGACCGTATCCACTTGCTTCTGTCACATGGAGGAATGCTTCTCAGGGGCCATGGATGTGGCTACGATCTTCCCCTTCCTTTGAGAGCGAACCAGACAGAAAATAAATTTCTTAGTCTGGGAGATGATCTTACTGCCTTTCTTAGCATAGATCAAAGAAGTGGCGGTAGGTGGGGCTACCTCCAATATCCTGTATAATGTATTACACAAAGAAATAATAACAGCGCGAGGCCTTGACTCATACACAGCATGTCGCTTCCACAAGTATGGTTGGCCTAATAATACATCACAAACATCAAGCGGTGCAACATCACACAATACCTCATCTGTGAAGGGCTTGATGCTGTAAGGAAGGCGAAAATGTTGGCAGAATAGGAGATCTCGTCCTTGGTGAAGCCACCCGATGTTGTACGGTTACTGGTGTGGTATGGTTGGTAGCCCCAGCCGCTTCATGACCTCTGCTAAAATGAAGTTCTTTTCGTTCCCACTGTCAACAATGAATTGCAGCAGCGAACTCTTCACCCACATCTGTGAGTGGAAAAGACGCTTCCCTTCCTCTAGATCTTCGAGCTCATTCTTCTGGACCTTAGCAGTGGCAACAGTGGTGCTGGGCTCCGTATCAATGATTTGCTTCCCTTTGTCATTCCCCTTGTCGGGTTCTGACTCAGGGTCAGAAATGCATCTGATTCTGAAGCCTTCAACTCGGCCACCAGCCACTACTTGGTCCAACACTCACTTGTGTTATGAGTGGGGCTCTTATGGAACTCACACCACTTTCCTCTGTCCTTCTTTGACTTCGTGGTGTTGTTCTTTTCTTGCGGCTTCGACGGGTTGTCTTGGGTCACCCCGCCTTCGCTTTGTCCTTTGTTCTTCAGATTCACAGATCCAAAGTCTCGCTTCTTTTGTTTAAACTTCTACTCGATCTTGACAGTGTATCGGTACGTCGTGCCGAGCGAGATGTCTAGGAACTCCATCTCGTCCTGCATGTACCTGTGTAGGCAGCCGCGGTATTTGAGTACCAAATGCAGCTCAGAATCCTTGATACCCAACTTTGTGTGAAGGGTATGAAAAATATTTGTGAACTCTGGCACATCTTGGTCCCTTCCCTGCCGTAGCGTGGTCCACTTTATGTATTTGTCCTCATATCTCTTGACAGGGTAATACTGCTCCTTGATGGCATCCCGAAATGAATTCCAAGTGGGTGCAGCTGAAAATAGTGAGCCCGTACTTTCATCCTTCTGCTCGCAGCAGGTTTCCCACCAGTCTTTGACGTAGGGGGCTGTTTTGAGAAGTGCAAAAGTGATCTTTTCCCGGGTGGAAAAATCATGAACAAAAAAATAACCATCTAGCAAATTTAACCATTTATCTACGGCATCTGCGTCTATCTGACCCTCGAATATGGGGATTTCAAAGTTAATTTGTACCTTAAAGGGTGCAGCATTTCTAGCGTAGCTGTTGGAAGCAGATGTGTCACCCCTGGGTAGCCGCTGAAGGATCTGGGCAAAGCTTTCCATCATCGCATTCCTTTGTCGCTCAAGGGCTTCTTCGAGCAAGATTTTGATAGGATCTCCTGCCCCCTCGTCTTTCTTTTCATTCGCCATGTGAGGCCGTCAGGATTTGCGAGGCTGGACTTCCAAAGGTTTGACCAGTGCAAGCCCTAACTCCTTATATCCCGACCTCGTTGGGGACATGCAAAGAAAAATAGAGAAAGAGCAGACTGCTCTGATACCACTGATCCAGATTTAAACAAGAATGCAACAAATTACAGATATAACCGTAATACAGAGATGCAGTAGAAATAATACTTCATTTCATTAATGTAAAATACTGAAATATGCTTACAAACAGAAATGGAAATAAACCAGCTAGGGCGATGGTAGCTTATCTCTGAGAAGAGATGTGGCGGCTACATGCCTCTAAACTGTGTTACAATGAGGCTTGAAGGCCTATTTATTGTTGAGAAACAATGGAAAACCCTAAACATCCAAAACCCTAGCCCAAGGAGATGAAGCGCCAAACTATGGGCCCCGTTTTCGATAAATTGATACATCAACTTCCCGGGGTCGTAACTTTGGCATACGATCTCCATTTCACGCGCACAATACCTCATTGGAAAGATCTATCCGAGGACTACAACTTTTGAGTGAGAAACAATGATTGCTCCCGGTTTTCCCAAAAAACATCGTTTAGGGCCTCAAAACAGCACCGGAAGTTCAGTACCCGAAAAACTGCCAAAAATAGTAAATTGTGCTACAAATAAAGAAACTGAAAAACTGAAAGAGATAGTTGTGGGTGTCCAAGTGGGATAGGTGGGTGGCCACCAACATCCACCTGGATCACCTCAAGGCTCTTGCAACACCACACAAGGCTACAACAAGGTTTTGGCCCTCACAAACAAGGAAACGATCTTTGTTTGGGTTGTGGCCTACTCCAAAAGTCTGCGGCTAGGGAAGAGGTGCTTTCCTAGCCTTCTCAGACCACACAAACGACCTTCCAATAGTGTTGTTCCTACAGTACCTTACTGCGGTCGTAAACAAAGATACCATCATCAATTATATGCATAGAAAATACCCTTAAACCACCTCAGAAATGCGGCCTAATCTGGCAAGGAAATCCACCATTACATCTGGCCAAGACATGTCCCCTAAGCTCCTGGTGGCTGCCTCAGATCTGTGGCCTTCTTCCACAGAGAATCCGCACCCTAAAATAGAGGTAACCCACCACTAAACTCGTGCTCCAGTTGTCTACATCCTTGCCTCAGATCCGCACCCTTATTTTAGAGCTCCTCTATGACGTGAATGCACCTTTGGATGTGAGAAATGTCCTCACTCTTCTCCTCTTCTTATAGCCTTTATGTGGGTGCCAACAAACAACCATAAAGGGCACCTCCAAACTAAGCCGACCTTAACTAATAAGCTTCTTCAACCACACCATAATTCAAAACTTAATATATCTTCAATGACAACTTGGAATTGGATGATTCTTGGTGTTGGATTTGTCTCATCATCTACTATCATCCTCATCCATCACTTGTCGCAATCTCGTCACAATTTTGGCCCAAACATCGAGGGGCACAAAACCCCAAGCTTGGGTTCCAAGCCCACAAAGCCACTTGTAGAGCTCCTTCCTCCCAACCCTCGATCCTCAAGGCTTGGTGTACCTCCCAAGTGTTGAAGGAAGTGTAACTAGGTTCGTTCTTCATAAATGAACTTTTGATATTTGTACTTATTCAAGAAAAAATAAATATTATTTTTACAATATATGTCAATGAGTTTCTTGCTCATTGAAATAGGTATAGCACTATTTAAAGTGTTATAGGTGAGTCAAATAGTCAAAAGAATAAGTTGAAGACATTAAGGGCATGTTATATCTTGTACGTATATGTATTATGGTCAAGAGAATACCTCCAAGCAAAGTCACAAGTCTCCTCCAAGCAATGGCACCGTCAAGAAGCTCATTCAAGCATACAACTCCACCAAAGAACCATTCGAAGTCCACTCTACAAGTCAGCCTACAAGTCGGCCTTAATGGAGGGACAATCCTCTATTTATAAAGGTTGTCCACTCCAAATATAACGCAGAACTTGAGCTCTAAAATCAGCAAGAGAAAGAAGTGAAGAAGGAACGAAGGAAGTCAAGGAAAAAGGTCTAAAGGATGCAGTGAAGAAAGGAGAAGAAATAGCGAAGGTTAAGAGATTGTTCTTAGGGTCATACACAGCCACACGTGCGAAGGAAGGAGGTCTCTCCGCGGATATAACAACAATAATACATCAGCTCAATCCTTATCACTGTTTGGGTTAGAAACTAAGGTCTGCAAGGCCTCCATCTAAGAGCGAAGGAGAAGCCCTCACTGACGAAGGAAGAAGGAACAAGATCAAAGTTAAAGGGACTGTTTCCTAGGGTAGAAAACAGTCACACGTGCGAGAATCAGATCTCTTTTTACAGTCACAACAGCCCTACATTACAGTGATCTAAGTTAGTTGATTGGTGAAAGGAACCATCATAAAGAGAAGGGTCTCATCAAAAGTATCTTCTCTAGAGCAAGGATTACAAGGTTACTAACAAGTTGAAAGAAGAATAAAGTGTCGGAAGTGTTGACTACTGGAGTAGCACCTGATAATTATGTGAAGACTCCATGCCCAAGGATGATCCAGAGGACACTTGTACCATCAGATGTCATCAGTCAACAGAGTTTTTTAACTCTCCTTCTATCTTCTCATCATCTTTCTTCTTTGTACCCAGATTCCACACCCTGCGGGGAATTGTAATAAGTGATGCTAGTATGATGTTTCTTGAATTTGTAACAGGCCTAGGATGTGGGACTCAATCAGCAAACGAGTACACCTTGGAGTGTTTTTTTTATCCGGTTAATTATCCCTTCTTTTTCAGAGGCGGATAATTCTCTGGATTTTTTCACTCATTTTTACCCCAAAGCCGAGGTGGCGGTTTGAAGATTGAGCCCCTGACACATCTTAGTGTCTAGGGTCGATGTATATTACCATACTAGATCACACAAAAAGTTTCGTGGAATTTGGCTAGGTCTAAGTAGGATTCTGGATTTTTTAATAGTTAAATATTTCCCGCAAAACGGGATTTTTTAATTATTTTTTATGTAAAGGCATAAATAAGTGGCCTTAGGAAATATCAGGGGCGTATGACCACTCGAAATTCATCCTCAGAGGCCCAGCATTCTCCTAGAGCCTACTTTGGGGGTCAAAAATTGACTTATAGTCCCTCAAAGGCCGATTTTTCAAATGACAGTAGCAAAAATGAAGAAGAAATTCAAAAAAATGAATAATTGGAAAAATTTATAAATTTTTCCAAAGTCAAAATAAGTCAAATTATGACATGGAAATTAAGCAGAGAGTCAAGGGTGATGTGGCATGCAATGTGGGGCCGACCTCAAGTCAAAGTTTCAACAGAAAGTCAAAGTCAAAGAAAGCCAAAGTCAAATGTGCCAGCGTTGAGTTCATAAGGCAATGGAATTTTTTAAGTTATAACTTTGATTTAATTTCAAAGGCTGAGAAATTAAAATATGTTAGGATTAGTGAGTGGGGTATGGACCCCACCTCAGCCCACCAAAATATACGTATTACTCATGCCAAAACAGCAAAGTCGTACGCTGGCCAAGTCAAAAGGTATATACGCAGCAAAGGCAATCCCAGCATTCACGTAGGTCCCAGCATTTACGTTGGCAGGTCAGGCAGCTATTAACGTGGGCAGCACATCTTTAACGTGGGCAGTCAACGTACATACACACTCAGCCAATACACAGCAATTAAAACACCAGTCAATGCGCAGATTATGTGCACGTTGACAGTCGTGAACAGCAAGTTAAGATGGGCAGTCACAGCAGTTTCGCATGGGCAGTCAACAGCATTTAACACATGTTCATATCCCAGCCAAATTACGTGGGCAGTCCCAGTAGTTATCAAAGGCAGCCACATGTTTATAACTCAGCAAGTTACGTGGGCAAGCTACCAGCAATTTGGAAACACATGGCAGCCTCATAAAATCCTACAGCAGTCAAGGCTACCACCTACAGTAGTCCTCTAAGCCACTTGCCATTCTACTTGCTACATTGGGATTGTCACTTGCTACACTTGTCATGGTCTCTTGGCATTGGGATCTCCTCCCATTTCTCTATTTATATGAGCCTTGGGCTCTTGTTGTAAGAATCATAGAACGAGCTGCGGGGCTTGCGGAAGCTCTGCTGGATTGTGTACTTACCTTTCATATAAATAAATAAAAGTCTTTGGGGTTACTGGCTTCTTTTGTGGCGCATGCTTTGGTACATCAGGTATACCTGTGTTGTTTGATATTCATTTGATTTCATATTTGCTATCTAGTTGTTTTTCTTTGTGCATTTGCCTGA
>APFE030799537.1:100914-160918 GCA_000404065.3 Pinus taeda
AAAGAGCAACGCTTTGAAGGCACTGGTCGTTTATGTGTTTCATGCTTATCTCATGTGTTAATGGCTATTGCTCATATCAGGGTTTGCTTATAGATTTTAGATAAATAATCTATTTAACTCTAACAGTTCTCCTAGAATCTCGCATCTTTGTTTTTACCTTAACTTTTCATTAGGGACCACCCCCCTTAGCTAACCTAGGAGATAGCTCAAACGGAGAGAGTTGGGATTAGTGTGACAGCCCCTTCTCGGAATCCCCTGCCACCAACCTCACCTTGTGGGGTTGAAGGCTTTTCTCTCTGACTCGTAGGTAGGTGCGGGCGGCAGGGTCAACAGGAAGTAGGAGGCCGAACTGTCGAGAAACAAAGTGCTAGAAGAAGTGTCGGGGTATATGGTGCAGAAAGGAGTGAAGACTTGACTTGTGCTTGGAGGATCTCTTTGTCAGGGGTCTAGGGTTTGGCATTGATCAATAGAAGCTTCAATAAGAGAAATTCACTAAAGGGTTTTCCTCTCAAGAGTAGAGAGGTTTTGGCCCTGGCAGAGAGCCAACATCTTATGTTCTTGTTTTTATGTTTTGGTAGCAGTTTGATGAATTACACACATATGCACTCTAATAATAATAAGAAGAAAAATAAGCTAACAAGAAAAGTAAAAAGACTCCACAAATTGTTATCAAGTAACAAAGAATCACACCACACTACTTTGCCCTAGATTCTTCAACATGGAATCAAAGCGTAGGTGACACATCAATGATAGGGCAACTCAAGAACACTCATCAAGGGGAAGCATCTACAAAGTTGAAGCATCAAACCTAGAAGTCTCAATTACTTCAAGGTCAAGAAGGGTCTACAATCCATCATTCATCAAGGATGTCTACAAAGCTAGAAGAGGAGCCTTATATAAAGGCACCCACAAAGAAGAGCAGATTGAAGCAGGACCTACATCAAGCTACAAGTCTTCAAACAAACCTCATCACCAAGCAAGTCCACTTGAAGAAGGCAATTTGAAGAACATCAAGATCCAGGGAAGACAAGCCATCAAGCCTTCAAGGAGGAAGCAAATCCATTACATCTCAAAATCTATCAAGTAAGTACATGTCCCCTTCTGAATATACATCAATGTCTTTTTGCAAGGAAGGCAATAAATTGGTAGGTACCAATAACTTTCTTGCATGGAAGAAGAGGATTGATCTACTACTCAAAGAGAATGAACTCCTAGAGCATGTCAAAGGGAATATCACTATCCCTGCTAACGAATAGACTCAAGCCTTAGCCAAGTACAATAAGCATGAGACAAGAGCTCAAAGGATTCTGATAGAATCAATCAAAGACTCCTTATGCCTCCAAGTTTGAGACATCAAAAGAAATTTATGATAAGCTAGTAGAGCTATTATCAGGAAGATAACAAAGGAAGGAATAGCTCCCTACTTCATGAAAATCTCTGAAATGAGAGATCAACTTCAAGAGCTTGGGGAAGTCATGTCTGACAGAGAAATGACAACTGTAGTACTCAATGCTCTACCTGAGGAGTGGGGAAACTGCACATCAAGCATATATGCCAAGAAGGAAGCAACCACTCTCAATGAAATGTGGTCTCTATGCAGAACACAGGAAACCAGACTTGAGGCAAAAGAAGATGTGGGATCAAAGGAGCAAGCATTTTCTACCATGGCCAAAAGAAAGGGTAAATTTGGCAAGTTTGGTCCATGAAGAACAAACAACAAAGACATGTCCAAGATCCAATGTTTTGGATGCCAAGAATATGGACATTACAAAAGGAATTGCCCTAAGCTTAAGAAGGACAACAACAACAAAAGAAAGAGGGGAGAAGCTCACTTGACTCAAGAGATGAAAGAAGAAGGAAAGAAGCAAAAGAAGGAAGATCCTCCGAATCTCTACTATGACTAGGTCAAACTCTTTACTTCTAGACTTCTTTCCAAGTTTTGAGTAGGATAGGAGCATGTAGGAATAAATAAAAATTGCATGGCTAGAATCATCCTCTAGAATCTAGAAGCATGATGTACATAGAATTCTAGATACTCATGTACATGTAGCATTTATGATAAGAACAAAAATGCATAATTAGAAATATCTAGGAGCATGGCAGATATAGCTCAAGATATTCATGTAGAAGAAGCATACCTAGTATAGGACCTCACACATGATGAAAGAAAAATAGATCATGATAAGAATCTTAGAAGACCTACATCAACAAAAGAAAGGAAACATTTGCAAGGCAAGGATCTTTAAGATCCTATGATGGAATCTTCAAAAGAAGGTTCATGGACCAAAGCAGATGTCTCATTGGGAATCCCATTCATGGGTTTCAAAAAAGGAATGATATGCAGGCAAGCTAAGATGAAGCAAGAAGGGCCACACCAACAAATGATCAAAGGAGAATCTAGATGAGGTATGTATGCATCAAAGTTTAAGTCATGTTATCATTTGTATATTATTAAGTCATGGGTATAGTTCTATAACATGATCAAGCATGAAAGAATCTCTTTCACCAAGAACATGCTCGAAGTCATGTACCACAACGCAATGAAGGTCAACAAAAGAATGTGCTCACATAAGGAGCATAAGATTGCTGACTAAGAAGCAAGAACAAATGTTGACAAGTCCACAAAGCAAGCAATGAAGGAATGCTCTCACAAGAAGCATTAGATGGTTGACCTATCTATCTGAGAAGAAGTTAATGAAGAAAGAGATCAAGCATGTGAATAACACCATGATCACCAAGAATCACTATCTGACAAAATGCCTTAAAAGATATCTCCCGAAAGAAAAGCAGGACAACTATAATAAAGGAATAAAGGACCCTTGACATCTATGAAGACCTTGGAGATGTAAAAAGTGGAGATAACTGATTCTACTCCACAAAGATGTCATGACGAAGAAGCCATCCAACAAAAGAAAAGGAAATGTTAAAGCAATATCAAGATGAAGCCATGATGGGTTACTAGGTCAAAACATGTAATCAAGCAAGTACAATGGAGCATCCATGAGAAGAGTATTCCGAAGCATGGGCAAGATGACAAAGGAGTAGCCAAGATGACAAGAAAAACCTGATAGTCACTTTCCACGAACCAATGACACGACAAACTAAGAAGGAAAGTGATCGATGGATGGTGCCCTACCTAGAAGAAGTTCGAACAAAGACTTCATGACATCAAGAAAGGAAGGAGATCAAGTAGCTGAAGAACCCACGAAGAAGAAGTTGTTGATGAAGGAAAGAGTCCCCAGTTAAGAGGGACCTCTGACAGGGCCCTGATCAAGAGGGAGCTTTTGATCACCCCTGATTACAAAGGAGTGACAATTGTGTTTTCCATTTCACGGGTCATGCACTAGACCGAGATTAACAGTCGTAAGTCTAGATGAAGGCCATGAATGGAAATGTAGACACAAGTTAGACACAACATTCTTGTCTTCACTTAGGAAGAAAGAACGGGTGGATTGGGTAATCATCTGGCATCCAATACTCTTTGAGGATGTGTAGGGCATTCAAGACAAGAGTAGGCAAGAGGACCGATATTCTTAGAGGGATGGGAACCCAAGATAAGAATAATCCTAGAAGGTCGTACTCGGTGAACACCCAGGTGGGTATGTACCTTGAGAGACAATGATGAAGGTGTCAATAAATCATTGGTCTGGCCAGCATTGTAGCTTATGGTCTCGTAAAGAGATGGAGTTGTTAGTCAAGGCCTTGCACCTTGTAATTCTCTTATGTGAATTCTTCAAGATTGATAATAGCCAAATACCTTGTAATGTTGTATGAATACCTCCCTAGTTAAGAGGGAGTGTTGAAGGAAAAGTGACTAGGTTCGATTTTCATAAATGAATTTTTGATATTTGTACTTATTCAAGAAAAAATAATATTATTTTTATAATATATGTCAATGAGTTTCTTGCTCATTGAAATAGGTCTAGCACTATTTAAAGTGCTATAGGTGAATCAAATAGTCAAAAGAATAAGTTGAAGACATTAAGGGCATGTTATATCTTGTATGTATATGTATTATGGTCAAGAGAATACTTCCAAGCAAAGTCACAAGTCTCCTCCAAGCAATGGCACCATCAAGAAGCTCATTCAAGCATACAACTCCACTAAAGAACCATCTGAAGTCCACTCTACAAGTCGGCCTATAAGCAGTAACCAAGTCGGCCTACAAGTCCGCCTTAGTGGAGGGACAGTCCTCTATTTATAGAGGTTGTCCGCTCCAAATATAATGCAAAACTTGAGCTCTAAAATCCGCAAGAGAAAGAAGTGAAGAAGGAACGAAGGAAGTCAAGGAAAAGGGTCTAAAGGGTGCAGCGAAGAAAGGAGAAGAAACAGCGAAGGTTAAGAGATTATTCTTAGGGTCATACACAACCACATGTGCGAAGGAAGGAGGTCTCTCTACGGCGATAACAACAGTAATACATCATCTCAATCCTTATCATTGTTTGGGTTAGAAACTAAGGCTTGCAAGGCCTCCATCTAAGAGCAAAGGAGAAGCCCTCACCAACAATGGAAGAACGAACAAGATCGAAGTTAAAGGGACCGTTTTCTAGGGCAGCAAACACTCACACGTGCAAGAATCAAATCACTTTCTGCAGTCATAACAGCCCTACATTACAGTCATCCAAGTTAGTTGATTAGTGAAAGGAACCATCATAAGGAGAAGGTTATCATCAAAAGCATCTTCTCTAGAGCAAGGACTACAAGGTTACTAACAAGTTGAAAGAAGAACGACGTGCTGGAAGTAGGAGGACGAAGTGCCAGGAAACAAAGTGCCGAAAGAAGTGCCAGGGTATATGGTGCAGAAAGGAGTGAAGACTTGACTTGTGCTTAGAGGATATCTTTGTCAGGGGCCTAGGGTTTGGCATTGATCAATAAAAGCTTCAATAAGAGAAATTCACTAAAGGGTTTTCCTCTCAAGAGGAGAGAGGTTTTGGCCCCATTAGAGAGCCAACATCTTGTGTTCTTGTTTTTATGTTTTGGTAGCAATTTGATGAAGTACACACATATGCACTAATAAGAAGAAGAAGAAGAATAAGCTAACAAGAAAAGTAAAAAGACTCCACAAATTGTTATCAAGTAATGAAGAATCACACTACACTACTTTGCCCTAGATTCTTCAACATCAAGGATGCTCCTACATCGAATTCCCCTAGTTGGAAAATGTGAGCATCTTGCTCACAAGATTGTTGGTAAATCAATAATCACTGAATGTCTTCATCTGTTCTATATTTTCTTCTTAAGCCTCTTCCACACTCTAAACAACTCATCATTCGACACTCTCCATTGAACACCATTCTCATTCCTCTTTGTAACATGCACCTTTGTACTTTGCAATTGTAGGCAACTCATTTCCATAATAAACTTTTGCATTTTCCTTGCTTGGTTTACCTTCATCATAATTACCATCATTCCTTCTACCACTTTTTGGAAGTTATCCACCTCTAGTAATTGTTGGAAATCTTATCCAATGGAGCTCACTACATAAAATTAGTTACTCCCCATGGTGATTACTACATCCCCCTCCTCCCTCTTTTGCATCACTTCCATCGTCTCAACAAACTCCACCAATGCTTGGTACTCAAGCATCTCCTCATTCCCATTTTCTTTCATTGCAACAACTCCTTTATTTCAATCATCTTCCACTCGATTCTACTATACTTCATCTCCACTCTTTTACGTCAAATATCCCCACTACAAACACTACATCTTTTCTTTAGTTTGCTCCTCTTTCTTTTTCTCTATTGCATATTCGACTTCACCTACAACAAGTCACCACACAAAACATGTGTGGACTAAAACATTTGCATCTGCAACTCTTCCACTGTTCCATTTGTAGTAACATTCTCTGCTTGCAACTCCACTATTGCAAGACCACACTCATCTACATTGCCACCTTCCCTTGCAACACCACTCATTGTTGCAACAATATCTTTGGTTTGCACATACACTCTCTTGGGCAAACTGCCACGCTCTACTGCTTCTTCAATTTGTTGCACAAACTCCTTTCCCTCATTGTTTCCCTTGCAATCTTCTATTGAAATCCCTCTCTAATCTCTTTTTCCATGTTATCATGCATTTCATTCACACTTTCTTCATTTGTTTCCCAACAACATGCACCCCACTAGGACACTCAAAATTCTCCACAACCAATAAGTAGAAGAATTCCTTTATCTTTATCCTCTTGTTGCCTATCCTGATGCCTTCATAAGCACCTTCCCAATTCTCAAGGCCAAATGATAGGCCTCTTCTCTACAATTATCTCCCTTTAACGGATAACTACAATCCATCTATAAATTGCATGTCCTTTTTCTCATTATCTAACACAAAACCAACTCTCATGGTGCCTCTACAAATTTTATTGAAATATACTTCTACACATGTATTTTTTAGCTTTAACTTCTCCATTCTTCTCTTAATTTTCAAAGTATAGTCAAAATTTACAAACTTACCTCTCAATTTAATGACCATTTTCTCCCAATTTTGGATCTTATCTTTGTCTCTCCACCTTTTTTCCCTCTCCAACTACTACCTCAAATCATATAAAAAGATTTTTAATCTTCTACAAACAATTTTCATTATCTGGGTGTCTTTTTCCCTCATTGCGCTCAAAATACTAGTTACATTTCTTCAATTGACTTCATGATTCTTCTATGCTAAACTTTCATAAATCTCAAGCATCTCCATCTTCACTTGTTGTTGTTGCACATCCTCTTAATATTTCATCACTCTTTTTGGATCACTTTCGTTGTGACCCTTCACCTCTATTGGACTTGTTGTCATTCGGAATGTACAGGCACCACGACAACGCTCAGGACAGGGGTTATCACTCTGATCCTCGCCCACTATATTCTAGTTGTCTCCCAACAGTAGGCTATGGGGGGTAGTCCCTATGGAATGAAGTGAAGGAAAGCAAGTTAAGAATCAACTTACTTGGGCGACACGGATGAGTGGCCTAGCCACTTGGTTGAAATCAAACAAAATTATGATTAAATTATATTTCTATTATGAATTGGAACCAAATAACCGAATGGACACCCGTTGCTCGAATGATTGACTAACCTATGTGAGATGCTTATACAAGAGATTATGAGTGACTATTAGCTTGGATTACGTTGGGTTAGATTACTTAACTACCTATGTGAGATTTATCTTAAGAGTACTTAACAATGTTATGATGCAATCTTAAACAAGATAAGCTTCAAGAGGTACACGTGTAAACTTCAAGTAACCAATTCGCCAATTAACACAAGATGTTATGACAAGCTATGAGATTAATGAGATTAGCAAATTTCATATGTATCTCAACAATAAATATTTAGAAAATTCAAACTTGATCAATGTTATAATAGTAGTAAGAAAATGTTAAACCAACAATGCTTATGCTTGCCCACGATCACAAAAATATGCCAACTTAGAAAATTATGTATGTTAGTCTTCTCAAGATGTATCTTTCAGCAAAATTTCAGATCTGAAGTATAAATTGCAGCAGTAAGTTAACCCACAGATCAGCAAATAGTGATGTCAGCAGCAATGCCTAAACATAGTAAAAATTGCCAAACTTGAAGAAAAACAACCTTTAGGATTTTTTTTAGGGCTTGACTAAGAAAATTTCAAATCTGATATACTTATTTCAACAGTGAAAGAGTGACAGATCAGCGAGATAAAATTGCCAAAAATAGATAACCAATATTTCTAGAAATGACAAAATATACTAAAACTTGAAAATTTCCAATTTTAGGGATTTAGGAGAGTTTGATTCAACAATTTTTAGAACTGATAAGTTTATGACAACAGTATATTAATGACAGATCAGCAAACTGAAAATACTATAGAAAATCCCCACAATGTCTAAAAATAGTAAGTTTGCCGAAGAAAACAAACTGAAAGTTCAGATTTTTTAGACTTTAATTAGGATGTGATTCAGAAATGTTCAGATCTGATTTGTTATAATTATGTAGAAATTTCCAGCAAGCTAGAATGTCAAATCTAGGTCAAATCAGAGATGCCCAAGTGGCAAAAAATTGTGAAAACGAAGATTTTGCAATTCTAAGCAATTTTGACCATATAGAATTTGATTTTAGGGCCTAATTATTTGTGTTTTGCTTGTTGTAATGATATCGCAGAAAAATGAGGGCCTAGAAATCAAACCCTAGGCCCAAAGCCTTGAAGATCCCAACGTTGAAAATCGCTGAAACTTTGGGATTACCCTATCGCTCACTAGATATGAATTTTGAGACCTTAACCTGGCAAAACTGCCAAGTATTTAGCCTTAAATCTTCAGATTAGGGTTCAAGTCAATTTTGGGGCAAAAGAGGCCAAAATTTGGAAAACTAGTACAAGGGAAGCGAAATTGCAGGGATAAGAAGGTCAGGTTGATAGATCAAGGTTCAATGAGGTTGGAAAAGGCCACAGAGAGTCAACACTGGGGGAGGAAAAGCCTCTAAGTCTTGATGTTGGCCAAAAAAAGGCTCCAAGAGGAGGAAGTCGAAAGGTTTGAAGGCCAAAAAGGAGAGAGAGGCCTACGCAGGCCAAAAGAGGGCCGAAAATATGACGTAGAGGGAAAGGATGGCTGGCGCAGGCCAAAAGAGGGTCGAAAATATGACGTAGAGGGAAAGGACGGCTGACACAAGCCAAGAGAAAGAGCCTTTGGGCCTAGAGGGGGTAGATCTAGCCCCAGGAAAGCCAAAAATTGAAAACCCTTGCTCTGAAATTTTTTTTATGCTTCTCTTTGATTTTCTGGATATTCTACCGTGGGAAACCTACAAAAAATTCTAAGAGACTAGATCTTACCCTCAAGGGCCTAGATCTAGCTCTTTTTCCACCTAACTCCTTGATCTAACCTACAAAAATAAAAATAGAAACACCCAAACCCCAAATATATACAAAATAGATCTAAAAACCCCAACCCAAGTTAGAAAAAATTAATTACAATTTAAATTTACTGTTTGATTTACAAAATATACATAGGTTTTGAAATGGATTTTGAGAAAATTATTTTTTCAATATTTTTTACTATAAAGAATGACTAAAATGCTTCAGAAAAAATAATGATTAACTATAGACCAAGCAAAGATTAAATCCACCATACAAAAACTAGAGATCCAAGCAACAATGATTCTTGCCCAAGTCTGTGAACTTGGAGGCCAAGCACTGAATTACCTACAAACACTATGTATTTATCTCAAAAAATAATTTGTTAGATCACATGGGGAATCAAACCACCTAAGATTAGCCCAAAACTATCAATAGCATGATTTTATCCCCATCTAATGAAAAAACAGATCTTACCAATATTCAACATAGAGATGCCCATAGTCAACGCATACCACAAATCAATAAGCAAGAACACCTTCAATTGCACCCTAAGTTGCATGATACGGAGAAACGAGTACGGGTACAAAACGTGACCCCCCCCCCCCAAAATTTTGGAAACGGAGAAACGCAATATATATATATATATATGCAATCACAAAGCATACATGATACATTATAATTTATTACATTATGATTAAATTGTCCAATGTCAATGCATGAACTTAAGTCTCCAAATTTACATCACATTTACTTATGAATGATCACATAATGAAAATAGCAATATCCAAAATCAGCCAAAAGAAATTTCTAATCTTTTGTCTCGTGCTTGATTGGTAGTCTCCACCTGCATAGTCAAACGGCCTTAGTGCTCTTGATTAAATACAAGTTCCATACACTAGTACCCTAGGTGCTCTTGATTATTGGGAGTCTCCCTTGCATAGAGGGCTTGGTTCTCTTGCTTAAATACAAGTTTTATACCGTAGTACATGACAAAATCCAATGGAAACATTGCAATCCCCCCAATCCTGAAATCCTGAAAAAATGATAAGTTTGTTGGATTTTGAGTGAGATCTAAAATTCTGCTTTCTCCATATGAAATCCAAGAAGAGAAAAACCGCTCTCAAACATCTTGAGTCATTTCATGGTAAGGTTTAAAATTTAAGTAAAAGGATGTAAATGAAAGATAAAGGAAAATGTCACTTTTACTTTAAGAATTTAACATTACCATGATCTGCATAACAACACTAGGGCCATAGGCTTGAACATCAGACTGCCCCACTCAAAAAAAAATCTTTCCAATCTTCAATAGCTCCCTCTATCACTCTTGAATTGGCAGGGAGCGAAAATAAAAAAATCAAAAGAAAAAGCTGAAAAAAAAGTCACTTTATCGTTGAAACGTGGTTGTACGACCTAGAAACGTGTTTCAGGTCGTACTGGGCCACATTTCCCCCACGTGAAATGTGGCAGTGCAGCCTAAAACACATTTCCAGGCCATATGTCTGAAAATGGGGCATTTAAGTTTCTTATCTAACTTACAAGAACCTCTCCCACTTCCAAAGCTTAAATATTCCCAAGTCTTTATGATTAACCAAATGCGGAATTAATAATGCTTGAAAATAAGTTGTATGCTTGTGTTTATTTTTGACTGTTTAAGTGCTTTAATATTTTGTTGGTTATGCTGATATAACATACAAATAACAGTAAACAATGCAGCCATAAAACAAACACATAAGGCAGCAACTTAATTAGGAGTTCACCCAAAACTCTTGGGCTACGTCTACGTGAGCTCTAGTCAACTCGATTAGGCTCTCTGGCATTATGGTATAAGTCCTTTTACAAGCACCTAGCTCAAGTCCATTGGTTTACACAGAACACAATGGGTTAAGACACCATCTTATCCCTGGCTCTTGAAGCTCTCGGCTTTCTGGCTCTAGCTCTCGGCTCTAGCTCTGGCTCTGGCTCTGGCTCTTAGCTCTTAGCTCTGGCTCTAGATCTTCGGCTCTGGCTCTGGCTCTGGCCCTTCGGCTCTGGCTTCTCTGAGCTCTCAGTAGTCTGCTTGACCTCCAAGCGACTGTCTCAGCAACTTTGCGCTTCAGCTTTTGCTCTCGCTCTGCTACCTTGCTTCCACCTTGCTCTCAATTGAGCTCTCTGCCTCCTTTGAGATACTTTTCTGGCTTTTCGGCTACCCAGCTATTTCTCTACGTATCATCATTTCTCTACGCCTCTGCGGCTTCCCTGCTCCTTGTCAGTGCGACTGACCATTTGGCTATGTGGCTATGTGGCTATGGGGCTTTTCCTTAGGCAAAAACCCAAAAATAGGAGAAAATCCCATTACACAGAGAATGTCTGCAAAATACACTATTGGGTCTGCCATTAGGCAGCATATCGTGTTGCATAAGCGTTTTGGGTCAAATATTAAAATCACAAATACACGGGAAATACGTGAAAAACCTGACAAAACTCTTTCTATCAGACTTGAAAATTTATCGCATCCGCCCTATAATCACATCGAGTCCGCCTTTAGCCGCTATCGCAAGCCCCACTGTCGATCTACGGGATCTCCGATCCAACGGTCAATATGTGATTTCGGGTGGCTTAAGGGTATGGAAGTTACCCGTCCGAAAAAGCAGATTTCCTCTCTCCTCTGCCAAGCCACGCGTCGTTCATTGTATGGGATCGGGCGGAGCCGGCCCAATACCGCTTACCGCCTGAGGCTTGCCCAAATCTCGCTTTATTGGAACTCAAAAAACATGGCGCCGCATTTATAATTCCCTTTTAGGTCCGCTTTATCGCTTTCCTTTGTATTTCAGTTTTACACCGAAAAGCGTTAATACACAGAAAAGTCCCTTTTACCGGAACTCAAGTTTTATCAAACCGCGCCTATAAAGTCCATCGGGTCCGGCATTATCACCCCTTTATATCGCGACGTTGCGATGCGATATATCGCAATCGCAAGTTGCATTGGCCCGGGGGTCCGTCCTTTGCCTCGTGGCATCGCCGACGCCGATCCGCCAATATCAACGATCGCAATCGCATTGCCCGGGGTCCCACCATTGCACACAGGCCTATCTCCGACCCGATATATCAGAGATCGGCAATCGGGGGTTTCTCCCCTTTCCGCTTAAGTTCGCCTCTTGGACCTCCTCCGATGCGATTTCCTTTTATAAGGGTTTTTTTGCCCATTTTAGGGGATTTTGCCTCTTTTTCCAAAGAATAAAGGGCATCTTCTTTCTGCGATAACTTCTGCATCCTAAGTCCATTTTTGCCCATTCAAGTTGCAATAGATTCAGAATGAAAAAATCTCTGCCATGGGGCTATTTCCAAGAACTTCCTTGGACTTTCATTTTCCTTTGTGAGGAACACTTAGACTTAGGAGTTTATCCAAAATCCATTTTGGATCACGCCTTCCCACTAAAAGAACAATTGGTCTCCAAAAGACTGACATACTGATCTGAACAGTAAACGAGAGTAACAACACCCTCTTCTTTCAGCCTCCACACACTTGCCTTGCATAGTGCCTCTGAACTAAAGTCTCTGACCACTTCCCTTCCTGGATGGGCTGGTCTTCCTGGGGAGAACTGTCTTCCTCCTTGCCTTCCTGCAGAACTTCTGCTGAAATGGTCATAGAAGGGAGTTTGAACTTCTCTGCCTTGATCATTGATCCAAGGTGGCTCAAACAAATGTGAAGTTCATTTGCTTCACAAAAATTTCATTTGTACTTGTTTGACAAGCTGTCAACAACAATTGTTAACAACAACAGAAATACAGACAACAACTGGATGGCTTAAACTCCTGCTTCAACAAAAGAAATAGATTTCACATCTTGTGAACACCTCCATGTATTACATCTACATACAAATGATGGACTAGATAACAAGCCCATGGAATTCAACTGCTCTCTATGTATGTTGCTCTTCCTTCCACCCTCATACATTTCTCTCACCATATCCATCATGGTGGACAAGTCTTCCTTCATGTCTTCATCAAAGACTCTTGTGAAGAAAGGAGAATTTGAGGATTCACTTGCAAAAGTAGTCATTATGGCAATGAACAAAAGAACTTCAAACAAGATTAACAAAGAGCTTATTCAGCAACCTTTTGCAACAAACCTCTTGTGCTTCAAGGGTTGCCTTGAGGTCCTTTGGGATAAGAAGAATGCCTTCAGCCCTTTTTCCTTCTTGTCCTTCCTAGACTGAGCTATCAATAGCTTTCCCTTCACCTCTGCAAACTCACACAATAGTCAGTTTGCAACAAGCATACAATCAATCAGACAATCAATCCTTGACTACCCAAACACCACAAGCAATCTTTGCTCTGTCAATCAAGCATTCTGATATAACCTTCTTTGAAGGTGGAGTTAATCAATCTCAAGCTCCGATACCACCTTTATCTAAAAATGGCTAAAAATGGGGCACTTAAGCTTCTTGTCTAACTTACAAGAACCTCTCCTACTTCCAAAGCTTAAATATTCCCAAGTCTTTATGATTAACCAATGCGGAATTAATAATGCTTGAAAATAAGTTGTATGCTTGTGTTTATTTTTTACTGTTTATGTGCTTTAGTATTCTATTGTTTATGCTGATATAACATACAGATAACAGTAAACAATGCAGCCATAAAACAAACACATAAGACAGCAATTTAATTAGGAGTTCACCCAAACTCTTGGGCTACGTCTCTGTGAGCTCTAGTCAACTCGATTAGGCTCTGTGGCATTATGGTATAAGTCTGTTTACAAGCTCCTGGCTCAACTCCATTAGTTTACATAGAACACAATGGGTTTAGACACCATCTTATCCATGGCCCTTGAAGCTCTCGGCTTTCTGGCTCTGCGCTTTGGCTCTAGCTCTCGGCTCTGGCTCTGGCTCTGGCTCTTGGCTCTGGCTCTGGATCTTCGGCTCTGGCTCTGGCTCTGGCTTCTCTGAGCTCTCAGTAGTCTGCTTGACCTCCAAGCGACTGTCTCAGCAACTTTGCGCTTCAGCTTTTGCTCTCGCTCTGCTTCCTTGCTTCCACCTTGCTCTCAATTGAGCTCTTTGCCTCCTTTGAGGTACTTTTCTGCCTTTTCGGCTACCCCAGCCGTTTCTCTGCGTATCATCATTTCTCTACGCCTCTGCGGCTTCCCTGCTCCTTGTCAGTGCGACTGACCATTTGGCTCAGCGGCTTTATGGCTTCAAAATGCATCATTGCTTGTAAAAACGCTCGCTTGCAGCGTGGCATGATGATCAGGAGCGGTTCTAGAGGTTTCGGGGCTTTTCCTTAGGCAAAAACCCAAAAATAGGAGAAAATCCCATTACACAGAGAATGTCTGCAAAATACACTATCGGGTGTGATTTTCGAACTTGAAATCCCATCCAATCGCCCCTAAAATCGCTATCAACTTCGCCATTAGGCAGCATATCGCGTTGCATAAGCGTTTTGGGTAAAATCACAAATACACAGGAAATATGTGAAAAACCCGACAGAACTCTTTCTATCGGACTTGAAAATTTATCGCATCCGCCCTATAATCACATCGAGTCTGCCTTTAGCCGCTATCACAAGCCCCACCGTCGATCGACGGGATCTTCGATCCAACAATCAATATGCGATTTCGGGTGGCTTAAGGGTACGGAGGTTACTCACCCGAAAAGGTGGTTTTCCTCTCTCCTCCGCCAAGCCACGCGTCGTTCATTGTATGGGATCGGGCGGAGCCAGCCCAATACCGCTTACCGCCTGAGGCCCACCCGAAATCCCGCTTTATCGGAACTCAAAAAAAATGGCACCGCGTTTATAATTCCCTTTCAGGTCCGCTTTATCGCTTTCCTTTGTATTTCAGTTTTTACACCGAAAAGCGTTAATACACAAAAAAGTCCCTTTTACCAAAACTCAAATTTTATCAAACCGCCCCTATAAAGTCCATCGGGTCCGACATTATCACCCCTTTATATCGTTGCAATGCGATATATCGCAATCGCAAGTCGCATTGGCCCGGGGTTCCATCCTTTGCCTCGTGGCATCGCCGACGCCGATCCGCCGATATCGGCGATCGCAATCGCATTGCCCCGGGTCACACCATCACACACAGGCCTATCTCCAACCCGATATATCGGAGATCGACAATCAAGGGTTTCTCCCCTTTTCGCTTAAGTCCGCCTCTTCGACCTCCTCCGATGCGATTTCCCTTTATAAGGGTTTTTTTGTCCATTTTAGGGGATTTTGCCTCTTTTTCCAAAGAACAAAAGTCATCTTCTTTCTGCAATAACTTCTGCATCCTAAGTCCATTTTTGCCCATTCAAGTTGTAGTAGATTCAGAATGAAAAGATCTCTGCCATGGGGCTATTTCTAGGAACTTCCTTGGTTCTAGGAACTTCTTTGGAATTTTATTTTCCTCTGTGAGGGACACTTAGACTTAGGAGTCTATCCAAAATCCATTTTGGATCACCATACCAAACGCATTTATGTATCGTTTTTGCTCAAAAACAAGCCCAGGCCCAATGTTTCCTGCAAAATAGATTGCATCCTAAAGTCTTTTATTATGATAGAAAAATAGTCCCCAGCGGGATAGTAGTTTACACAATGCTTCAACAACGATTCTAGCCAGAGATCAAGATTACTAGAGACTCAAATGACTCTCTGAGTCTCTAATTTATAGATAAATCGAAAAATCGAAAAATAACGGCTAGTTTCTTTGATCCTTGTCAAAATAATCTTGGTTGTTGATAAATACTTCAAGATCTTTTAATCTTGGCCCTTGATTTCTTATTTTTGAAGAATTTTCGAATTTATCATCTAATTCCACTTTAATTAGCTCAAAATTAATTATTTAGAGCTAAATTCCTTGAAGTTTTGACTTTGACTTAACCACTGAGGTCTAAGGGTCCAATTTTTCTTAAAAAAAACAATATTCCCTTGGTGGAGGGCCTTTAAAAATTGATTCTTTCAAGATCTACGAATTTTTCCATTTGGAAAAATTATTTTCCTAAACAATTTAATCTTGACTCTAATTAATTAATTTTTTAGCTTAAGATTTAATTTAATTTTGCTAAAAAAATTAATTAATTTACACATAAGAGGATTAATTATTTTTCCAACCCTCTAATACATATAATTTTTCTTTTACAAGACCCAAAGAGGGAATACACATTCCTCTTAGACCCTCAAGACACATAACTCATATGCGACTCAATATGATATAGTAAACCAAGTGATTTGTAATAAAATAATTAAGCGAATTAGCTTAAATTATTCCCAAACCACTTTTACATCAAACTCGACTAAAACACTAGAACTCACCTAATAGTTTGACAATAAATTTCACCCTAGCTTTGAGGGTTTATGCGCGAGGGAAAAAACTCTTATGATTAGCAGTGTCAAAAAACACTAGTAATCAATGAGGTTAAAAAACCTCCTAAGATGGAGTTCATCATCAAATTATAGGCTTACCTAGGTTGTTACATAGACTCATGGTTTTACTAAGATCATTTACAATATATAACTTACAGGATGGGATGACTATGACACACGGACTGTTGATATGTGATCCAATCCTTGTTGAAAGAATTGGTACTTCCACTTCCCTGGAACTTTGACAATTTGAGTGCAACAGGACCAATTAGAAAACATCCATTCCCTAATCATTTGTTCTAGAAGCTTCGCAACATCTTCCACTACTCCCAAACCAACATTCTCTCTTCTGGTTCTTCCAATAACCACAAGAATTCCACTTTCTGCCATCATCAAATCCTTTGACCTATAGGGTATTTGTCCCTTCTGCTACAACATCCAATTGCACCATCTCTACAACCTCTTATGGACTCTTCAACACCCAATCCTTTATGGCCTCTATGCAATGAGCTCTTCAATATTGTTGTATCTCCTCTTACAACGACTACCCATCCTACCACTAGAGGTGTGCTTTCACTCATTCAAATAACTTTGCCTAGCATCAAACCCTTGCCAAAGTCATCTACACATTAGGGGATTTTGAGGTCTAAAATGGGTCTCCTAAGAAAAATGTACAACCAAAATAAACTTTTTAAGAACCAATAGGATTCAAGATGATGATGCCAACCATGGGGGATGATTCACCATTTTTGGAGTAAAAAAGTAAAAGGTTTAAAAAATAATAAAATTACCCTTTCAGCTCGTATTTTCAACTTATCTCCCTAAGGTTTTACTCAAATTTCAAGCGAGAGTATTCATCGGATGCAAAATTTTATTCCTCATCCAAGGAGTACCCATGTTGCATACTTTCGATGGACCCTACTACACAAAAATTGAGAAATACATGAAAAAACGTGATTGATTGCAATCATGTTTTTTCATGTATTTCACATTTTTTGTGTAACAGGGTTCATCAGAAGTATGCAACATGGTTACTTTTTTTATGAGAATTTTGTGTAACAGGGTTCATCAGAAGTATGTAACATGGGTACTTTTTTGATGAGAAATAAAATTCTACATCCAACGAGTGTTGTTGCTCAAAATTTGAGTAAACCCATAGGGAGATATGTTGAAAATACAAGTTGAAAAAATAGTTTTTCCTTTTTTCCCTCTAAAATTTGATGATGTAATCTAATCTTATTTTATTATTTCCACTATTATTTTATAATTTCCTTAGGATGCCCATTTTAGACCTCAAAATTCCCCTAATGCTTCTTTCCTCACTATCAATGTTGTCTCACAGAATCCCCCCTCCTCATGGCAACAATTATGCTTAGCTCTCCTCTTTTTCATTAGAATTGTCCCAATCCTTCAAGATTCTACTTGTTATGACACCATTAGATACAATGAAGCCGCAACCCCCTACAATATTACACACACAACAAAATTTCTAACAATTATTATAAACAAATTCAATTCCATTATTAAAGAGACAACCACCACAATCTGCAATTCAAATGAAAACAGGCATAATTACACCACAATAATAAACCACTTAGTAGAAATAACCACACGGTTTTGTAATTTAATTGAAAACAAGTTGAACACAACCAAAAATCTACATAATTTATTAATCAAATAAGTTATTGATCCTCCATTACATTCAAAGACCCTATGCATAAGTATCTAAAATCCAAAACCATCCAAGCCACAAAAATCAAATCAAAGGAGAGCCAAAGGTCCTTTGCTCATTCAAAAGCTTCATGTTTATGCTTGTGTTCCTTGACTTTTGGCCTTACAACAACCCTAACTATTCAAAATGAAAATTCATTAAGTACAATATATATTTCACTACATTACAATTTTAAAAGAAAAGAAAAAATAGAAAACAAAACCAAAAACTAAGAAAATGTGTAGGATAACTACAATGTTAGGGATGCTCCTACATCACTACCCAGTCCTATTTGTTTGCTCTCTCTACCTCATGCATTTATTGCTTGCCCACTCTTTGTTGCCCATAGACAACATCAAAGGGTGAAGGTAGCCAATAACCATAATGAGTTTCCCATGGTTAGTTTTGGGTAGAAGAATCTACTACCCTACTGTAAGAGCAATGAACGTACTTCAGCTATACATCCCAAAACTTCAAATTCCTATTATATCCTCTTACCAATTGCACCAAACTTCTATTGACAAGTTCAATTTTTCCATTGTTCCTAGAATGAAATGAAATGAAATGTTTCATCTTCAAATCCATTCTTTCCTATAGAATTGTCAAAAAAAATCCCAAAAATATTGAATCTCAATCAAGTACAATGGGATGAGGCAATCCAAAATATACCCATACAATTGAAAAGAATAAATTTTATTTTTTTCCCTTGATTACCTTCTTACAAGGCATAAGCACATGCATCATGTTAGTGCACAACTACAAATAAGTAATCATGACCATGCCAAGTCATTGGAAAATTACCAATGAAATCCATGGAGATACACTCCCATGGTATGTTGGATACTAGTAATGGCATGTAAAGGCTAAGTTTCCCATCATTAGGTTTGTTGGTGCTACAAAGAACACAAGTTACCATGATTATTTGGAAACTTGGTCTTGCATCTTAGCCTAATACACATAGCTTTGCAAATAAAATCATTTAAAAGACTACAAATAGAATAATGTAATAAATTAGAAAAATTAAATTAAATTAAAAATTAAGAATTAAATGGATTAAGAATTAGTCAAATTTGCCTAAATTCCTAATAAGAAATTGAAAGATTGAGAGAAAGAAAACTAAATTAAAAAACAATTAAACATAAGACATTATTAATTACACATTTTAAAGATAATTTCATAAAATATAGAAAGAAAAAAATGGAGTAACTTAGAAAATTTTGAACAAATGATATTAAGAAGTCTACAAATTTTGAGAACAAGCAAGAACAAAGAAAATACAAGTCAATAGAAAACTAAAGATAATGCGGGCTAGATGAAACTAAAGGATAAATTTAATAAACCAGCCTAGATCCATCTTAACCCCGGATCTATCAAGCGCCGAGAGGGATCCAATCTCTTGAGGTGCAAACCTCTTTTTTGAGTGTAAAACTTGAGGAAAGGTTTGCACCTCAAAAGATTTGATCCCTCTCGGCGCTTGATAGATCCAGGGTTAAGATGGATCTAGGTTGGTTATATAAAACTATATAATATTTATATTTGTATCTTTCTTATTTTCTCTCTCTATCTCGCCACCAAACATACACACTCACTTTCAATATCTATCTCTCTCTCTAACCCTACCTCCCTCTTCCTCTCTGCCTCTCTCTTCCCCTTCTCTCCTTCTCTCTCTCTCTTCCCTCCCACTCTCTTCTCTCCCTCACTCTCTCTTCATTTCTCCCTTGTCACACCTTTTCTCTCTCCACCTTTCTCCCTCTATGTCTTTCTTCTTCCTTCCCTCTCTCTCCCCGTACAACTCCATCTCTATCACCTTCTCTCTCTCGAGTCCTCTCTCTCCATTTCTCTCCCACCTCACTCTATCTCTCCCCCCATCACTCTCTCTCTCTCTTCCCTCAAACTATATCACTATCTCCCTCCCTCTCCCCTCCATCGTTGTGTCTCCCTCTCTCTATATTCCCTCCTCTCCTCTCTCCCTCAATCTCTCTCCATCTATGCTTTGTTCTTTCCTCATTCTCTCTCCCCTCCAACTCTCTCTCTCTGCCCTCTAGCTTTGTCAATATCTCCCTCCCTCTCATCCCCCTCTCTCCCCTTTGCTTTGCTTGTTGTCATCAATTGGATCCTTAGTTAACATGGATCTATGTTGGTTCTTACTAATATTATTTATATTTTATAAATTCCATATCTTTAAATATGAAAGTATTCTCATTTTCAATTTTATTAAAAGCCTTAATTTAATTTCTTTGGGAATATCTTTTATAGTCATGAAGATAGAGGATTAAGATATATCTCAAAAGTAATTATAACATTTTTCCGTTTACCTTCAATTAAAAAAATGTTATAAAATTAAATTAAAATAGAATATTTTTATTGTGAAATAAGTTATGGTTTTTGGGCATGTGGTATTGATAAGCCATGGTATTGGCCCATGGTATTGTAACAAAGCCTATTTACAAGTCAATAACATCCATGGTAAAGTGGGGGTGAATATCCATGGTTCTTGTCATATTGTTGAAAAATATTTTGATTGTGAAATAAGTTATGATTTTTTGGCATGTGGTATTGATAAACCATGGTATTATCCCATGCTATTATAATGAAGCCTATTCAAAAGTTCCTGATATTAATGACAAAGTGAGGGTGAATATGCATGATTAAGAATCTTGTCATATTGTTATAAAATATTTTTATTGTGAAATAAGTTATCTTTTTTTGGGTATGGCATTGGTAAGCATGGCATTGGCCCATGGTATTGTAACAAAGCCTAATTAAATTACAAGTTAATAATATCCATGGTAAAATGGAGGTAAATATCCATGGTTAAGAATCTTTTTATATTGTTATAAAATATTTTGGTTGTAAAATAAATTATGGTTTTTGGGCATATGGTATTGATAAACCATGGTATTGTAACAAAACCTATTCACAAAGTCAAAATATAACAAATTGTTTTTTATTACTTTAACTTTTTATTATCAATTGAACCAACATTTAAATATTTGCATTCATCACCGATATCACTTTTAACTTTTAACTTTTAATTTTTTCTATTTTAACTTTTCACTTATAATTTTTTCTATTTTTTAATTAAGCCGACATTTGAAATTGTTTACATACTTACATTAAATCTACACATCCACTCTATATTGGGTTGTAAAGTGCCTCTCAGCGCAATTAGAGAGTTTTGTTAGAAGAAAGAAAGGAAAGATAATGAAACATAAGGAAATGAAGAGGAAGTGATGAAACACAACCATTCTAGGGAATGAAAAAGGGAAAGAGAGGAGGATGAAGGGCAAGAATCAATGGAAGAGTTGGTGGATGATGAACTTCTAGGATTGGCTCAACTTATATCCATCTTCTCTATTAAACTTATTAGGGTTCTTCTCAATTTCAAGGGCTTCACGAATAATGCGAGAGGTATAAAACAGAACAGAGGCTAAGGCCTTTGATTGATCAAAGCGAATCAAATGTTTGGACTTGAAAGACTGTTCAGCGATGGTAGAATTCGATAAACAATTGTGGTTAATCTCAACAATGTGTTCTTTGAGGCAGGCTTTGAAAGGGCGACCCGTTTGGCCAATGTAGGATTTTCCACATGAACAGGTCCTAATCCTTGCATGGGATCATATTTGTCTTTGGCCCATCAAAATAATTCTTGATCCATTTAATTATTAATTTATATTTATATTTTTTTTCTAATTTATTACATTATTCTTATTTGTAGTCTTTTAAATTATTTTATTTGAATTCTTTTTATAATCGTCTTTTAAATTATTTTAATTTGAATTTTTTTTATAATTATCTTTATTTATAATTATTAATATTCTTTTATTATCAGCTCTTAATAGAATACTTTTTTATTATCAGTAATATTTCTAATTATTCTTAATCTTCAAAATTTAATTAATTCTCATTTGTGATTTTGGTCAAAATTCTAGCTTGAACTACCAATTTAATTTATTCCTTTAATACTTAATATATCATTAAGTCAAAATATTATTTAATTATACTCTTAATCAATTTTAAAATTATTTAATTAATAAAAAGTTGTGCTTATTCCTTAAATTATTATAATTATTTTCAATTAATTCTTATTTCATATTTTCCAAAATTAATTTATTCTCATTTGTGAATTTGGTCAAATTCAAACTTAATCTGTCATTTTAATTTAATCCTTCAATTATTTAAATATCAATTATGTTAAAAATCCATTTTTTGATCAATTATTAATTTTGATAATTTGTGACCAACTTGACCATGTTTATTCTCTAACAGTTACCTAGCTCTCCATCTCCTATAAAAAGGCTCCTCAACACTCGTTCACTCACAACCTCTTCGATCCCTGATGATGGATGGAGTAGCCATCCAAAATGTTGGACGAACTAAATCATTACACAATTCTCTTCTAGAAATCTCCAACAATATGAATAATTGTGGAAGCCTTTGTTCCCTTCTATAATTTCTTTTCATATAAACACAGAATTTCTCTACTAAACTTTGCAGCGAAATAGGAACAGAAATAAATCACAATCACACAATAGAAAAACACAATATTTTTTCTAGGGAACCCAACTGGGAAAACCCTCTGCTTGCTTGATAATTTTATTGAAGAAATTTGATCAATAGATCTCTTACAAATACAACTTGTTTCAACATGAAAACAACCTTATTTTCCTGCCTTGAACCAGGCTTGAAATCCTTGCAAGATTGTTGATCCTTGCCTCCTACATTTATGCGCACAGCTTCTCTTAGCACACCTTTCTCTCACAAGCTCCACACATAAGCCTGTGCAACCTTCTCACAAACCCATGAGCTCTATTGCCTTGTCTCACCAACTCGTGCTCACAAGACAATGATCAAATTGTGCCTTTATTCCTCCTTTTAAAGCAATTCGAATGGCTAATTTTAGTGAGTTTCTAATAAAGGACTCTGCTTTTGTGATTGGTTGAGTTAGCTACTCATGCAACTCGTCCTTCTCAAATCAAGGACTTGAGACTCCAACACATGTTCTTCCTCAATTAACTCACGCTAGAAGACTAATAACTCAGTCTTCCACTTTAACACATCAATTAAATGCTTCTAAACTCGTCCTGGTTTTTAGGAACGATTCCTAAATTTTAGGAAATCATCATAAATTATAGGAAACTCGAGCATGCGAAGGAGAAACTCGTTGTGGTTCCTTTGATTAGGGCACAAATCAAAGAACCCTTTCTCACTATTATTTTCAACACTTAGCACCTTTTTTATGGAGATCTTCATAGTTGGAGGATGACGTCACCCTTGGATGACCTTTTGCTCACGTGTGGGCTAAAAGGAGGTTTTTGTCATGTTTTCTCATTGACATAGTTATCTTTTTAGGTAGGCTTGTGACCTACTTAACTTGTAAACAATTAAACTTAGGATTTTAGGGCTTTTAGTCTAATTTTTCCCTAAATCGACTTGGTTTCCCTCATATAAATAGAGGGAAGTTGATTTAGGAATATCATTATCATACACACGCATTATTTCCCTTGTGGGAGAGTGTGCACCAATTGTTCTTGTCTCTTGGACATAATGACTCACTAAATATAGCAAATTGTCTTAGGGGGGATAAAATTGCTTGGAGTGATTTTCTCTTAGACTTATGAAGTGATGCTATGGTGAATTGTGATATTTTATTGTATCATCTTTCATTTTGCAATGTTGTATGATTATGGTTTCTATGGAGTTACATGATATGTTGAATATTTTATGGTTCTAAGATCTCTTTTGCAAGATTTGTCCCCAAATATCCATTGGGGAAGCTTAGAATAGCATTCCTTGACCTTAAATCTCCAATTTATTGAAAGCTACTAGGGTTTGATTGAAAGGTCTCCTCTCTTACTTGTTCCAATCAAGGTCCTCTCCCTTTTACCTCGCCCTTTATGACTCTATATACCCATGATTAATAAAGGCACTAGTTTTTGCGTGTCAATCTTATTAAAATTGTAATATTTTTCTTCTATTTATGGTAAATAAGGGTTAGGCTACAGCAAAATATGCATTAAATAGTATAAATTATCTTAAACATCATTGTCCTAGGGTTTGGCTTTGCATCCCTTAAATTGAAAAAGGAAAAATATAATTTTAATGCATTTTTTTAGCCATATTTCTAGGGATGATGTTTGCAGTTTAGTAGTTGTTTTGTGCATTTTCTCCATTGAAAAATTTTTGTAACCTTTTCCCTTGTTTTCTCATTAAATAGCTTTGATTATTTATTGTTTATTATTAATTATGGGTTGTTTTTGCTATTGTTGTCATAAATTTTTCATGTTGTAAACTGTCCTTATTTTAAGCCCTAATTTATTTTAAGCCCTAATTTATAACAACAATCATTGAATTTAAGGTAGCATGTGTTTGGAATCTATTTGAGCATCTTTGGCACTTATCATAGCTCCCTAGACTTAGCCATAGGCTCTTTCAACTCACTAACTCATTTCACCTGGATCCCTACCTTATTGAATAATATTTTGAGGTGTCTAATTAGCAAAGTCCTTGGATGGTATTTGGCACGAAATCCTTGGATTACTTAATCTCTGAGACATGTTGGGGAAGCATCCCTTGTGAGGATAACATCCATCCACATAACAACAGGGGAACAACCACTAAGGTGACAGTAGTGGTTGATCTCATTTTTTCTCTTAACCTAGAGTGCCTAGTGAAGCTTTGCACTAGGCTACTACATTTTGTGGTAACACATACCAATTTTGGTACCATTTGAGGATAATTTCTTGAAAAAAAATAAATACCATGGGGTAAACAAGACTCTCTTTGTAGGGACACTATAAATGGATGAATGTTGTGAAGATCAATTATGGAATTCACCATCAAGTTGAAGGGCTTACCAACACAAGATGCAACTTGGAAAGATAATTTCTTCATACAAAAGCATATACAACACATCAAGCATGGAAGGCAATGCTTGTTTGAAGGGACAAGGAATGTTAAGCCCCTAGGTATTGGGCCATTACATTGCTATTGTTATATTGGTTGGATCAATATTTGTAATTGTATCCTCTCTCTCTCTCTCTCTCTCTCTCTCTCTCTCTCTCTCTCTCTCTCTCTCTCTCTATATATATATATATATATATATCAAGGAGACTCATTTGGAGGAGGAACCTATGTTGTACATTTGATATCTTGTGATAGGATGTTGCCCCCTCAAACAAGCTTCTTATTCATTCACTCTTTCATTTGATTTATAAATGGCATCACTGAGCCAAGTCTTTTTTATTCTTATTTCGCTATTTGGTCCATACATAGGTGCAATATTTTATGAAGACAATATAAAAAACGAGGATCTAAAATTTGTCCAAGAGGGTGGATCAAACCAAGTAAACAAAGAAAAGAGGAGGAAAAAGGCAAACTCTTGTGTTAGATAGAGAAAAGAAAAAATCAAGTTGATAGTGGAGGAAAACCTAACAAGAGAATATATAGTGAAATATGTGAGATAACTTTTAGTGGGAAATCTCACACCCGGGAGAATATATAGTGAAATATGTGAGATAACTTTTAGTGGGAAAAGTCACACCCTCTATTGCAATTAGAAAAACCTTGTGATGATTATGTATATGGTATCGTAGGCCTCTTATGGTCGGCCATTTGTATGATTGTAAGTTTCTATCTTTAATTTGTAGCTTGAAATTAATTATTTCAGACCTTAGAACCCAACTTCTAAATGATGAGATCAACTAGGCTAATAGGTCACAAGACGACCTAAATATAGTTTTACAAATGACAAATCGTAATAAAAATGACATAAATCCTAGACAACACGTGGAAGGGAAGACTCTCCAACATGACGCCATCCTCCAAAAATTGGTATCTCCATCAAGCAAGTGACAAAGTGGGCCCAAGAGTGCTTGCCACTCCAAGGGACATCATCAAAATGCATGGGTACATCTCCAAGAAGCATCTCCTCCACCAAGACGTCATCATCAAGAAGGCTCACGTCACCCTCCTATGACATGCATAGGCAACATGGCAACCCTAGGATCAAGTATTGCCATCAAACTAACATGTGCTAGCCCTCCCAAACCTTCTCAAGTGGTCTCCATCATCATCTGGGCTTTGAAACAAGGAAACATCCATTAAACAAGTTCAAGGACAACTTAGGGGTGTCTTGGGTCCATCTGGTCACACCATTATTTAAGCCAATGCCTTGGCTTCTTCGCTTAGCATTTCAACATCTAGAGGTGGGGTAAGGGACATACAATGATGTGGAGGCTCCTCAAATCCCAATGCTCATCTTAAGAAGGGCAATGTTGGGGTTGCAGTGTCATATGCACTCTCAAGGTTGGGAGAGACATACTCTTTACTGTGTTGGAAAGTTGTCAAGCCATCCCTTTGTTAGAAAACCAGAAAGGCAGAAAGATTTTCTTATCCTTGATAATTACTTGTGATGTATTTTTATCTTCTTTGTCTTTCTTATGTATTCTTTAACTTCTTATCATTAAGCAACTATCAAAATTCAAATGCATGAAGATCAAAACAACAAGAACACAAGATGTAGGCTCTCAGCCAGGGCAAAACCCCTCTCTTCTAGGGGAAAACCCAACAAAAATCTCTTCTCTTCTTCAAGAACCAAATCAAAAGAGACAACCAAGACCCTTGGACCAATAATGAGAACTCCTCCAATCCACCAAGTCAGCCTCCCAAGAATACTAATCAAACTCTATTCAATTCCTCAAAGGTCAATACAAGTCAATTCTCCAAAATACTTCTCAACCATTGTCTCCACCCTTTCTGCACTTCTAAAATTCAACCTTCAGTAACCCTAATCAGTCTTGTAAGTCGCATGTATGAGCCAAAAACACAAGAAAAAAGCTTCTTCAACTTTGCTTGGATGCCTCCTTTCTTCACTAGGATTTCCTTGCTTGTTCAAACCCTTCCACACCTCTTCCTTCATCTTCGCATATTCTTATCAATTACAGATCGAATTCTTGGGAATATATCACATTAGGTCGAATTAAATGTCCAAATATAGTCTCCCAATGAGATCAAATCTCTTCATCTAGGTCGGCACGAAGAATGAGCAGGCCCACTTGATGGTGGAGGTGTAGATGACCAAATTACATCAAAATAATTTTATTTCTTTAATATAAAGAGCCAATAAGGGTATAGAACATAATGAAAAGTACAATGACTCATGACTCAGCCATAGAAGCACTCAATGGGTGCTTTGACCTGTTAATATAATCAAATGAGCATGAAACCCATGTTCATAACAATATTTTTCTTTGACAATAATTCTTCTTTTTCTTTTCTTTTGACAAATACATTATATCATGAGCTAGACAACAATTATGAAGACCGATACTAGTTACATTTTCAACACCCTCAAGGGATCTCTACCACATCTGTGATGAACTACCTAAAACATACTCTCAAGACCAAATGAGATCAACATCATTAGCGACATAAAACCATTAAAGCATCATAGTGGACCATATTCAATATTAGGGGCAAAAACATACTTCACACTAACCTTTCCTTTAAATGTCTTTATAGCTAATGATTTGTAACCAAGTTACCGAACTTTATGATTATACAATTATCTCTACTAAGTGCTTCCAGGCCCTACGGGGCAAAACATTTCACAGGTAGGCCCATCAATCCATAGATGCATGTGATAATTGTGGCCATGGGATGGGAAAGACTTCAAGGAAGATGGCCATAGCCATGGTACTAGCTGAAAGAGGTTCAACATTTTGAGTATTATGATAATACAAGAGAGCATTCATGGAGGCTTACCCATTTCCTTGGCTTGCTTTTTCCGCTCCTCTAGTGCAACTTTTACTTTAATGATTGATTTTTCTTTCTTGCATACCTTAGGTGCCCTAGCTTGCTTTATGTTTTTCCAATACCCCTTAAACATGTAAGAGCAAGGTTACTTGGGAGCGGGAGCAAAAACAGGGAACGGAAGCGACATTTTTAGAAGCTCCCGGTTTGGGAGCGAATTCAAGAGCGTTTTTTTTATACAATATATATATTTTTTATATTTTTTATATTTTGATGCATATATGTCAAAAAAACATGTAGAATGATGACATTAGATATTAAAAAGGCATAGAAGCATGGATTAAACATATAACATCAATGGCATTCTAGAAGTTAATATGCTTCATCAACCATGTCCACAAGTTAGTAACGATAGTTAACATACATACATATTTTGAGTCCTCATGATTCATCATCTTTAAAGTTTCCAAGCTTTCAAAATCTCCAATATATAAATTTATTCATCCGTTGATAACCAAAGTTGTATCTTGTAACTAAGTGTAACCATTACAACATCAACATAATATCTACAAAATGAAACAAATTTCAACTTTCATGAAGCATCATATTCATAATTCATTACTAATGAGTTATAATTGCCAACTTCAAACTTAAATTGTCATATATTGTTTTAAAAAATATCATAATAAATATGAAAGAGAATAGTTATAAAAACTCCTAGAAACTAGAAAAGACAAGTAAATCTATTATCTATTGCTTATGCTTGGGCCTCTTGCCACAACGAGAAATGTCTAATTTTTTAGTCTTGTTGGAAAATTAGGATCTTTGTCATTAATATCACCCTATAAGCATTAATATCTAGAGGTATCTTTGTCATTACCTCTGGATCTATATAGGGATCTTTGTCATTAATATCACCCTCTAAGCATTAACGTAAGATAGAAAAAGCATAGCATGTCAAGTCAAGATTTTGTTTGAGTGATGCATACATTTTTAGGAGGGTCATGATAGAGGAGTTTGACAACCAGTGTCCCTAACATCAAGGTACATAGAGGGATTGGTGCTCTTGATTAAATACGAGTTCCATACCCTAATACATGACAAAATTCAATGGAAACATTGCAATCCCCCAATCCTGAAATCCTGAAAAACTGATAAGTCTGCTGGATTTTGAATGAAATCTAAAATTCTACTTTTTCCATATGAAATCCAATGAGGTCGAAACCACTCTCAAACATCCTGAGTCGTTTCATGGTAATGTTAAAAATTTAAGTAAAAGTGACATTCTCCTTAATCTTCATTTTCATCTGAATGCCACTTTTACTTTAAGAATTTAACATTACCATGAATCGCATATCAATACTAGGGCCATAGGCTTGATCATTAAGTTGGCCCACTCAAAACTTATTTGTTTCTTTGAAAAAAATTGCATTTGGAACATTACTGCAAAAAACAATTTGCAAAAAAGGCTAAACACTCCCAAAAAGGTAGGGAGCGTTTTTTTTTCGGGAGCACGCTCCTAAGGCACTCCAAAGCCGCTCCCACTCGGAGCGCGAATTGGGAGCGGGAGAGGGGGGGGGCTCCCCCACAACCTTGTGTTAGAGTTTATCGCTCTTCACAGTTGGGGCATTCATAAGTTCCATTATTTATATAGAGCATTGAATGCTCAAGAATCGAGGGGGCTAATGAGGGGGCTAGAGCTCATGCTAGGATTTTTCCCACATGCTTATCCAATGTCCCAACCATCATTTGCATTTTTCATTTTCTTGCATTTGGGGCTTCATATTGTTTTATCTTTCTTTCAACTACACCAACCTCTTAGGGAAAATCTTTCGAGCCCTAACTCAGAGATGAGGATATAAGGTGCTAGTCCCAATAACCAATGACCATCAACCCAAAGAATGGAAGTGGATATAAGGAAAACATGGAAGTTGGCAAGTATGGATTACCTTGGGCATGCTATATTAACCAGTGCCTCCTATTAGTGCCCCTCCTAATAGTGGAAGAAGAAGGGCCCTAGGGGAGGTCATACTGAACTAGAGGCAAAGGATAGTCGCCTGGGTGAAGTATGGGAACAGGGGTACAATCAAAAGTGTTCAATCATCAAGCTTGGCATGTGATCCATGTTAGCATGCCCCAAACATTAAATGGAAGCAGATGATTACATAAACAATTAGTGTACCTTTTGATAGATGACCCACCTTCCTTTAAGAAGTATGTTAGATGGGAGAGAGCACTAACCTAAGCATAGGTGGAGAGCTCTAAAGTAAAGATATATGTGGATCATCATAAGGCAGCTGGTTGGTTGGCTGACCAATGGGGAGAAAATTTTTCTCCTAGAGGTTACCCACTTTTGGTGGGTAACAACTCCCTTTCAATCTCCAAAGAATATAAAAGGACGCTAGGGGTAAAGAGTTGAGGAACACAGGTTTGTCTTCTTCAATTTCTTTGAATCCACATCCATCTCTTTTCTTCCAAAGATTATTTACTCCTAGATTCCATTAGCCCTAGATTAAGAACGGTACTAGTCTTATTTCTTGTGTCAATCCTACAAAAAAAAAATTCTCCTAGAGGTTACCCACTTTTGGTGGGTAACAACTCCCTTTCAATCTCCAAAGAATATAAAAGGACGCTAGGGGTAAAGAGTTGAGGAACACAGGTTTGTCTTCTTCAATTTCTTTGAATCCACATCCATCTCTTTTCTTCCAAAGATTATTTACTCCTAGATTCCATTAGCCCTAGATTAAGAACGGTACTAGTCTTATTTCTTGTGTCAATCCTACAAAAAAAAAATTCTCCTAGAGGTTACCCACTTTTGGTGGGTAACAACTCCCTTTCAATCTCCAAAGAATATAAAAGGACGCTAGGGGTAAAGAGTTGAGGAACACAGGTTTGTCTTCTTCAATTTCTTTGAATCCACATCCATCTCTTTTCTTCCAAAGATTATTTACTCGTAGATTCCATTAGCCCTAGATTAAGAAAGGTACTAGTCTTATCTCTTGTGTCAATTCTACAAATACCCTAAATATTTCTTATTTTATGTTTTCTAGGGTAAATTAGGGTTAGGTTACAACAAAATCATTTATTTTCAGCATTATTTTCATTGGATATTAATGTCCTAGGGGTAAGACCCGTATGAATTTATTTGGAAAAATAAAAATATCATTTGACATGTACAAGGCTGATGTTTAGGGTTTATTGTGTTGTTATATCTGTTTTTAGCCATTGAAAATTGTTACAATTATTTTCTCTATTTACTCTTTGTTTAGCCCTATTTTTGCACTTGTTTACCATAGATTCAAGGGTTTTATTGTAATGTTGTTGTAAACTATTCACATGCTGTAAATTGCTAATCAAAACCCTAGTTTATAGCAGCCAAGTGTAATTTCTTGATTGCATGTGTTTGGGAACCTATTTCAACCTCTGTTGGTTAAACTAAGCTTTCTAGATTGAGCCATAGGAACCCCTTGAACTCACTTTCTTGAAATTATACCATAAATCACCCAAAATCCTAATCATTACATACTTATCCATATCCTTGGGTGAGATCTTGTTGTAAATCCCTTAAGGGGGATTTAGCCTATGACTACTTGGGTTACTTGATCCTTGAGATCTACTAGGGAAGCCTCCCTTGTGATGGATTGTGTCTAACCACAAAAACAAGTAGAGTAGTTGCTAAGGTGATAGTCGTAACTTTCCCATTGTTTCTCTCAATCTAGGTTGCTTAGTGAGGCTTTGCATTAAGGTGCTAGATTTTCCGGTAACAAGGCCTAAGGCTGAAAATTCATCTAGATAAAATGTTAGCTTTTGGGTTACTTAAAAGTGTTCACACCATGTTTGGGGATACTTCATGTGTTTTGGAGTACATGGTGTATGTTCAGCCCCTAAATGGTCCAAGAGGAGTTGGTGCATGGGAAATGGTCTGTAATGGATTTACAAAATGAAGACATCTTGCTCAGTGGTTGCTTGACCTTATGTGGGTGCTTGCTTGGCATTCTTCCTAGGACATTGGAGTTTTCTTGCTCGCTGGGTGGAAGCTCTTCATTATGGACATGTGGATCACCCTACTTAGGAAGAGGAGCATTGTCCATCTTGGAGGAGAGCATCAAATCCTGCATAGCATGGGGTAGCTTGGATTGCTACATGGAGGTTTAGAGTTGGTTCAAGAAAGCTTGGACTACAATAGTCCTCTTACAAGGGTAGTTGACCCAATGGAGTGCATGGGAAATGGTCTGTAATGGATTTGCAAAATGAAGACATCTTGCTCAGTGGTTGCTTGACCTTAGGTGGGTGCTTGCTTGGCATTGTTCCTAGGGCATTGGAGTTTTCTTGCTCGCTGGGTGGAAGCCCTTCATTATGGACATGTGGATCACCCTACTTAGGAAGAGGAGCATTGTCCATCTTGGAGGAGAGCATCAAGTCTTGCATAGCATGGGGTAGCTTGGATTCCTACATGGAGGTTTAGAGTTGGTTCAAGAAAGCTTGGACTCCAATAGTGCTCTTACAAGGGTAGTTGACCCAATGGAGTGCATGGCTTAAGAGGAGCAATGGAATTTTTGTGGGCTTGGGATGGAGAGGTGGTGACACACCTTGAGTAGCCAAACAATCTTGGAGCTCGAATTGCATACAACATCACCATGGAGCACAACATGCGTACTCTAGAAGTGGATTGCTTCACTTGTATAGGCCTACATAAGCTTATTGTAGGTTGCTCGTAAGGGCTTAGGCCCACATTTTATTGTTGGTCTCCCTTACCTCTCATATATATAGAGGAAGGGGAGAGTCCTCATACATAACTTGTTTTATTCATATTTATGTACTTTCGTATAAAGATGCAACCTAGAAGAGGAGAGCACATGTTCTTTCTCTCTCTCACGGTCTTCACTTGTATGTGATCTCTCTCTCTAGAGTCTCTAGGGTTTCATTGCCTTCATGGAGCATCTTGAAGTCTAGGCTCAGGGTATATCCCTAGGAAGTTTGAGTATAAGAAGAAGAGAAGAGGATGTCTTGCCTTGGAGGAGTAGTTGGATTGATTCTTGCATGTTGGAGCTCCTTTGTTGAGCTAGGGTTCTTATTGGTTTTCACTAGTTAGGATTTTGGTGGTGATTTGTACTAGCCTTGAGAGAAGGTATATATATGAACTTCCTCTTGAGCGTATTAAGGAAATTTTCAGTTGTACAAAACTCTTGCAATTTTGACATTTGATTTTCAGCCATCTATGTTCTTCATGTATTGTTATTTACAAGTATACATGTGTTGTTGATCAGATATAAGTAAAAGGGCAATTTTGTTGAGTGATTTTACATTATCATTAAAGAATTTAAGGGTTGTTATTCTGCTTTTATAGTTGTTGTTTTGTTACTGTTATATCTGTTGTAAAAGTACATTTTTAGATATGGTTTATGCTTGGTAAGTTGTCCTTGAGGTTTGAAACTTATCTAAATAGTTTGGTATCTTTTATCCTTGGATTTTCTAAAAACTTGGGTTGTCCGAGAGTGAAAGGTGTAATTTCCTAATTTGCATTAATTTCACTAGTCCAGAGAATTTATGTACGACATTAAAGCTTTTGTGGTTGAGATCACTCAAGGTGTAAGAGGGAGTTGGTATTTCAACGGTGGTGTACCTAGGAACCCTAGGTTGAGTGTGAAACCCTAGGGTGCTTGGGAGAAGCACTTGAACTGTAAATAGGGTTTTGTGACTTTCGTCTACTTCATATATTGTTGAATCATGCACAAGGCTGATTGGAAGCGAGAGCGAAAACGGAAGCAGGAAGCGACAATTTTCAAAAGCTTTTGGGTTGGGAGAGAATTTTAGATAATATATATTTTTCTATATTTTGATGCATGTGTCAACAAAAAGCATGTAGAATGATAAATTAGTTATAAAAAGCATAAAAACATGGAATAAACCATATAATATCAATCATCTAGTAGTTATAATCTTCATCAACAACAGGTCCACAAATTACAAGTTCTCATTTATATAGCATGTAAGGGTGCACATAACCAAAAAAGCATTGAGTGCAATCCATCTCTTAACCGAAAATACATCAACAAATAGGCTCTAGATGGCCTCTAGCATCCAAAAAATCATGCTACAACAAATACCTACATATCATCAAAATCATTGCCTATCTTGGGATATTTGTCATTAATATCACACTCTAATCATTAACATAAGATAGAAAAAATGAAGCATGTCAAGCCAAAATTTTGTTTGAGTGATGGGTACCATTTTATTAGGGACATGATAGAGTAGTTTGACAACCAATGTCACTAAGATCAAGATACATATAGGGCTTGGTGCTCTTGATTAAATATGAGTTCCATACCCTAGTACATGACAAAATCCAATGGAAACATTGCAATCCCCCCAATCCTAAAATCTTGAAAAACTAATGAGTTTGTTGGATTTTGAGTGAGATCTAAAATTCTACTTTCTCCATATGAAACTCAATGAGGTCGAAACCACTCTCAAACATCCCGAGTCATTTCATGGTAACGTTGAGAATGTCATTTTTACTTTAAGAATTTAACATTACCATGAGTTGCATATTGTAACATAACCCATACTAATCCCAGCCCTGACTAAGGTTAGGAGGCAGTTACTATGATGACTCGAATCCTATAGTCACATCATGGAAATGGGGTCTAAATTTTCACTTTCTTTTACCTTTACAAAACTTGAAACAAACAATATCCTTGCGTTCGTCTTATCAAGATGATTCCGGCAATATAAAATTTTGTCCCAATCTAGCTCCCGGATCATCAAATATGGTCGATTGAGGTCATAGCCAATTAGATAGCACCATGCCATGTGGTTCCCACGTAGCCCCCGTGTGGATCCCTCATGGCTACCCACGTCATAAGTCACCTGTCAAATGCCGACTCGCACATACTCCAGAGTCACAAATTGACCCATCTCATCGGCTCATAAGGCTCAATGGGAAGACTTAAAACACACATAAAAATTCCTTTGACATGCATAGGTCCGAGCCACCCTTGCCACCTCACCTCAGGGCTTCATTTCCAGGCATTCCCTTATAATCTTCATCCAAATCTGTTGGGATGACAAGGATCGGGCAGACGCAGCGGCTAGCGGACATGGACAAGACTTGTCAAGCATTAACCAACGTCAAGGTGACGAGCTTATTAGGATGTTGTCGCTCGTTAGAAGACAAAACAAGAAATTTCCCATATCCACTGAGTCTGTCTCCCGGAAGGTTCAACGGTTTGCAATAAAGGAGACATCGGGGTGACTCAACACCAAAGGGACGTGGCATATGGCCCATGTCGAGCATTGAAAAGCGACGAACCAAAAAACAAGCCTGCTTACTGAAACACAAGCGCTGACATCATCCCATCAAGGAATTCCCGGAAGAAATAAAAAGTGGTATTTAAGGAGCACCCCTGAGAACAAGGCTCTGGACTCACGTGGAAGGTGGAGCATGAACACCCAATAAAAATCACTGAGAGCAGCCATGCGACCGTTGAGTTGTCCCGGCTTTTGAAGGAATAGTCAGGTTGGGACGGCGTGTCACAAAGGACCATGGTCACGGGTCTTGGTTGCATGCAAGCGGAGTTAAGGCATCGTGAGCACTAAAGTTAGACGCCAAGTTTGTATGCCACAGCCAAAGGTGCCATCCAAAGGATTTTTTTCTAAGGAACAAGGTTGTAATATAATGTTGAAGCCCTCGCAACAATTAATAAATATAGAGGAATTATTCCCCACACTCTTATATGAGTGCCCTTTCCATCCCACAGTCATGATTCTAATGTTGGTAGGAATGGTATTCAACCCACGATCGGGTGAAGGAAGCGCCTACTTACAGAAACATATGTAAGTGTATAAATACGTGTACATAACCCACATACACGAGAATGCTATCCTTCCAAATCTTGAGAAAAAAATCTGGACAAGGCTTATGTGATATTCCCACTTAGCAACATTGCTAAGGGAAATATCAATTTTTGGCCGATTTTGAATTAATTCACATTAGCACTTAGGAAGTGTAGGTTTAGAGGTCCCACATGTATTTTCAATCATATGTGAACCCAAACATTAGAGGATGGAGGAGAAAATCGAGCCACTAGTGGTACATGGGGGGAACTCATAGAAAATTGTGGCCCACATGGGCAACACACTGTCACTGGAGCGAAGTTGGTGGGGGAAAGTCGAGTTGGTCCCACATGGGCATCTTGGACGCTCTTTTATAAATAGAACAAGAGGCACTTATTTTGGGTATTCAATGTTCATTCATCTATTCAGAAATTGTGTCTTTGACATAGCACGCTTGAGCAGAAGCCAAGTCTGCAAGTGTTGTTTAACACACGAGTGTCTCCGATCGGAGATCTCAACCCTTACTTCGGTGGACTTCGAGCGCCAGCCCAAGGAGGGAGTTCGACTTAGTCCCAAATCGTACCAGCAACAGGGAGGCTGAGTTATATCAGCAGAAAGAGTAGCAGCGGGGAGGCTGAGTTACAGCAGCGGTGAGAGTAGTACCAGGGAGGTTGAGTTACAGCAACAGTAAGAGTAGCAGCAGGGAAGGTAGCATTAGGGAGGTTGAGTTACAGTATCAGGGAAAATAGCAATAGGGAGGCCGAGTTACAGCAGCAGGGAAAGTTGTAGCAGCGCAGGGACTGCGCAGTGCTTAGAGCAGACCCACTTGGGAGTTGAGGAGAGAAGGGAGTTTGGGCCTAAAACTTGAGGTGGAGTCCGGGGAAGTGTTGTGGGGGCTTTCCCAGCATTTTGGCGGAGCAGCAAACACAACATCTGCTACAAGGTACATCTTTTGCTTGTGGAGGGGAGGGCCAAGCATTTGGGGTCAATTTTGGAGCATCAAAACTAGGACAAACCCTTTCTGGGTTTTTTTGGGTTTTTGACAAAGACCTCAGAAATAATTTGGCAGAATTTTCTGGGCATATTTGAGGGGTCAAACATGGGTCCCAATTCAGCCAACAGCTAGAGGAGCTAGGGGAAATAGGGCCAAATTTTTTAATTCAAGCATTGGCCAATTCCATCATGGGTTATTTTGGGTATATGGTGGAGAGGTCGGGACTCATTTCCTAGAATTTTCTAAGCAACAGAGAGGGCCCTAGCAGCAGATCCATTCAACCAGCAGCGTATTTCTCGGCAGTTCAACCAAGAGCTAGGAGATAGAGTAGCAACATATTTGAGGGGGACTTCTTATTATTCATTTGGGCTTAGCTAGCTTGCCTTGAGCAAGCCCAAGTGCACTCTTTCCAACACCTCATTGTACCCTCTTCATATTATAATAAAATGGCTCAGCAACGCAGTTTTGGCTTTAAAATGGTGTTCTGATGCTTGAGTATTTTTCTATGTGTTTTTGGTTATGTTTGCTTTGTTTATCATTGTATATTTCCATTAGGAATATTATAGTGGTATCAGAGCAATAATCTTGGCTCAACATGTGGGAAATATTAGAATCAAACAACATGGCAATAACCTTGAATGAGGTGATTAGGATGCAACAAATAATGATTGATGTGGGGGAGAAGTTGATTCATTCCACAATTGGGAATCCAAACATGATTGCAACTGATGTAGAGTTATTGGGAGCAAACTGGAGGGCATACCGATCATTGGGTCATGTAATTCAGGCGTCCCTCTCTTTTGGGAGTTCTGTGAACTAAGAGGCATGCACAGCGGTTAAAATTGGCAACTAGGGCCAAACTCCATGTGGATCATCTTATTTATGGCAGCTGATATTTTTCTTTGATTCCTCTCATCGAGTGGTGTAGGATTGATCTAAAGATCATCCAATTCTGACAAGTATTTATGGAGATATGAATTTATTTCTAATTACTTGACAAATTGTCAAGGTCGGCCAGCAGCTAAGTGTGTGGCACACATGCCTAGCGTTTCATATAAATATAAGAGAGGTTGAGTCATTATATCATCTCATCTCATCTTGTCTTCTTCTCTCTCACTCTCCTTACTTGATTGGGTTAACAAAGGAGCAGCTAACGTGGGAGAAGAAGGACGTAACTAGAAGGCAAGGAGGACGCAGGTCTATTCTGCATTGACTTTCGTTGACCTAGGGTGCAACAAGCAACGTAGGACGTCGTTGACCAACGATTGAGCCATTTTGACTGCGGCCTAGTGTGGGGAGTCCCCCTCAAGCAAGCCATAATTCTGATCTATTGTCCGTGGACCTAATTTGGCTCATGAAGTGACCAACATTAACTGGTCCTGCCTAAACATTGACCAGTTTTGACCATTTCTTTTGGGCTGTTTCATGCTGTCCTTCATTGCTGTTGAAGGTTGAGTTGACTAAGGTTGACTCTAGGCTATTTGTGAATCAATTGATCCACTTTGCAAGTACTGGTTAGGGCTTCTATTATTGTTGTCATAAAAATTACAAATCTGTACTATTGTACTATTTCTCTCTCTGTTGAACTATTGAAGATTAAAGAAAAATTGATCAAAGGGTTTCCCCACATTGGGGTTTGTCCCTGGCTAGCCACCACATCTGGTGTCTCTTGTCCTGGCTTGCTTTCTGTCAATCTATTAATGTTCTATCTGCATTTTACTATATGTTAATGTGATTGCTAAACAGTGGCTAATAAGAAGAAATTGAAGTAAACTGCTCTAAGCATAGAACATACCATTAGAGGATGATCCCACATGTATTTTTGATCATATGTGAGCCCAAACATTAGAGGATGGAGGAGAAAATCAAGCCACTAGTGGTACATGGGGGGAACTCATAGAAAATTGCGACCCACATGGGCAACACGCTCTCATTAGAGTGAAGTTGGTGGGGGAAAGTCGAGTTGAGCCCACATGGGCATCTTGGAGGCTCTTTGATAAATAGAGCAAGAGGCACTTATTTTGGGTATTCATTCATCTATTCAGAAATTGTGTCTTTGACATAGCACGCTTGAGCAGAAGCCAAGTCTGCAAGTGTTGTTTAGCACGCGAGTGTCTCCGATCGGAGATCTCAACCCTTGCTTCGGTGGACTTCGAGTGCCAGCCCAAGGAGGGAGTTCGACTTAGTCCCAAATCATACCAGCAACAGGGAGGCCGAGTTACAGCAACAGAAAGAGTAGCAGCGAGGAGGCAAGGTTACAATAGCAATGAGAGTAGTAGCAGGGAGGCTGAGTTACAGCAGCAGTGAGAGTAGCAACAAGGAGGCCGAGTTACAGCAGCAGGGAAGATAGCAGTAGAGAGGTTGAGTTACAGCAGCAGGGAAAGTAGCAGCAAGGAGGCCGAGTTACAGCAACAGGGAAAGTTGTAACAGCGCAGGGACTACGCAGTGCTTGGAGCAGACCCACTTGGGAGTTGAGGAGAGAAGGGAGTTTGGGCCTAAAACTTGAGGTGGAGTCCAGGGAAGTGTTGTAGGGGCTTTCCCAGCGTTTTGGTGGAGCAGTAAACACAACATCTACTACAGGGTACATCTTTTGCTTGTGAAAGGAGGGCAAGCATTTGGGGTCAATTTTGGAGCATCAAAACTAGGACAAACCCTTTTTGGGTTTTTTTGGGTTTTTGACAAGGACCTCAGAAATAACTTGGCAGAATTTTATGGGCATATTTGAGGGGTCAAACAAAGGTCCCAATTCAGCTAACAACTAAAGGAGTTATAGGGGAAATAGGGCCAAATTTCTGAAGTCAAGCATTGGCCAATTCCTTCGTGGGTTACTTTGGGTATATGGTGGAGAGGTCAGGACTCATTTCCCAGAATTTTTTGAGCACTAGAGAGGGCCCTAGCAGCAGATCCATTCAACCAGCAACGTATTTATGGGCAATTCAACCCAGAGCTAGGAGATAGAGAAGCAACATATTTGAGGGGGGCTTCTTATTATTCATTTGGGCTTAGCTAGCTTGCCTTGAGCAAGCCCAAGTGCACTCTTTCCAGCACCTCATTGTACCCTCTTCATATTATAATAAAATGGTGCAGCAACACAGTTTTTGGCTTTAAAATGGTATTCTGATGCTTGAGTATTTTTCTGTGTGTTTTTGGTTATGTTTGCTTTGTTTATCATTGTATATTTCCATTAGGAATATTATAGTGGTATCATAGCAATAATCTTGGCTCAGCATGTGGGAAAGATTAGAATCAAACAACATGGCAGTAACCTTGAATGAGGTGAGTAGGATGCAACAAATAATGATTGATGTGGGGGAGAAGTTGATTCATTCCACAATTGGGAATCCAGACATGATTGCAACTGATGTGGAGTTATTGGGAGCAAACTGGAGGGCAAACCGATCATTGGGTCATGTAATTCAGGCGTCCCTCTCTTCTTGGGAGTTCTGTGAACTAAGAGACATGCACAACCCAATGGAGAATCAGTGAAATTTTGCGGGGATGGTGAGGAGGATTAAGGAAGAAGATGAGAGAGTAGTTGAAGGAGCCATGGTTGGCAAAGGAGACAGTTGATCATACACTCGTTGATGAGATTCCATCCGTTGTTGAGCTATCCATTGATGAGGTGTGAGGAGAGATCTCCATCGTTGAGGAGGAGCCAATAGGTACAGAGGCATCCAGATATATGACAGAGTTGTCGGACAACAGTCATCTACAACTGACTGGTGAGCATGTCATGCGTGTTGGGTTGCCTATGGAGGAGCAGTTGAAGGTTCATGTCAAGCCCGTGATAGAGGAGGCTGTGCAACCATCCTTGGGCTAGCCATTGATGAGGGGCAGCATAGAGACCACATGTTGGGAATTCAGCACAGTTCGCTTTAGAGGCACACTAGCAGGATCTACCGCGTTATCAGCCCATCCCTACAGATTGGATTGAGAGAGGCGGAGTTGTCTAGGCATACCAAAGGGGATGACCAGGTTAGCAACACTGTTGGGTCACCTTTGCCCATTGGAGAGAGAGAGACAGAGCTACCTAGTCAAATCTCATGCGTTGACCTATGTAGCAGGATGAGAATCAGAGTTGCACAAGGTGCAGCATTCGCATGTTGAGGTTGTTCTATGTGCAAGAGTTTGTGCACTTGTTCTCTCTCTTAGGGTTGGATGGCGAGAGATTCTAAGTTGGTACCCTGTGGAGTGGGCTATGGAGATGGTGGTGGACCTAGGTGTAGCTCAACAGGAGCTTCCAGGCACCGAGGATACCAAAAGCCCAGACCAGCATTGGGATCCGGGTGGGACTGCCTATCATTTCCCAGGTATGTCGATTGGCTACAACCTGAATGGTACAGTTGACCTAACAGTTGAGCATGCACATTCGCTAAGGGAGTCTCGATCAACTGGACAGACTCCTTCAGTTGTCGTGGTATGACATATGTACATGGGATCACGGGGTGATCAATATACTCTAGCAGGAGTTTGTCGGAGGAGGTGGCATTGGCAGGCCACCAGACAGTGCCTTGTATGGAGTTAGGGACTCTTCACTTTTGTGTGGGTCACAGAGGATGTAGAGGAGCAGCGTAGTGGTAGCATCACTACTGACATATAGGGAGATTCATTTCTCAGATCCCTCAAGGGGGATTTGGAGTGAAGATCCATTCATCGGCGGGTATAGTGATGCGATGGTGGAGGTGATGATACCGATCAAGTGTGGGCCAACACGTAGAGACACAGCCTAGGCCATCACATCTAGGGATGTGTGGGAGCATCTACTATTGAGCAGTGGACTACAGGTGGACATGGAGATGCATGGTGGTGTACCGTAGTGTGTTGGATCGTGTTGTGGAGTAGGAGTATCTTACATTACATTGAGTACACGCGGGGAGTGACTGGTGCCTTGACACAGACAGGACACAAGACATTACATGATGGTATAGTCGTATCTTAGCGTATCCAGTGGTGTACAGGGACAGGTTGCAGCATACAGTGGCATGTCGAGGAGTACAGTGATACTTGGTGGTATGCAGTGACACATGATGCAGTGCAGCGGCCTCTGGGAGTGTTGCCTCCGAGGAGACTTATGGATCGGGGCATTAGGTGTACCATTGGATGTAGCTCACCTAGGATCGATGAGGACATTGTTGAGCATCTGAGGACACCATGTTTAGTGGAGACAAGGCTACGAGGGGGTTATCAACAGATTCGAGGCAGAGAGAGTATCGTCCATATGATTACTCTTGAGCATTCTCGCAGACTTTTGATCATACCCTTTGGGACATACCCACCCATCATCCTCCAGTGTTGCCTACAGTCACAGAGTGTTTGGTTGTTGCCCCTTCACACTCTCCATTCAGGTAGCGGGACATGGGAGGCTCACCCTAGACAATTGGATGAGACACCACGTGTCATGAGCAGGGAGGAGACTCTCTAGTTGAGACACTTAGTAGGTGCACAAGTTGTCGGATACAGGCTTAGGGATGGTGTGGTTGATGGCCGAGGTACCATATGTTCCACCCCTCAGCTCACACTTGAGGGACGTTGGATGGTAGACTTCATCTACAAGAAGGTACCCAGACTTCGAACAGCGTCCAGGTGTATCATCAGGAGTTGGGATAGTGGATTTCACTGCGTGGTCTGGCAAGAGTAGGGCAGGTTCGCATGCATGAGACACTCTTGATACTTGGGGTCCACCCAGGGGATACATACAGGGGTCAGAGATGAGGGCTAGATGGGTTATAACAGGTAACAATATGACGTAGGGACATCTTGTGAGGAGTGGGAGTTATGAGCTCCACATATGTTTGGGGGATCCAAGGATCCGGTTAGCGGGTGGATCACTACAATTTGTGATGAGCAGGGTCATGGCAAAGGATGATCCAATTCACTTTGGGTATGACACATGCGGGATCACTAAGACCTCCATGGCATGGCGAGGCAAACTTGTCCTGTTATGGCTCAGGGTTGAGAGTATCAGTGGAGGGGTATATATTGGCATCATGGAGATGCCCGAGCAGGATGAGCTTGGCTCTCACATATTTTTTGCCATTAGGCCTCAGGAGGGGAGGATACAGTCCGTGCACGATGGGGATTATGTCATAGTCAAAGTAGCGCAACGTCAGCATGATGGCACCACTGTGGGACTAACAGGGAAATAAAGCATCACAACTCTTCACAGCTCAATAACCTTTAGGGATGAGCCGGCTACTACAGGGGGAGATCATGCAAATCTTCCATTGGGCTTTAGTGAGTCACTGACGTAGCAAGGGACTTCTAGTACTTGCATCGGGCAAGATAGTGAGTGGAGCGAGGGGAACTTCACGTTGGACAGGATGGCCTGGGATCCTGGTATTGAAGGATTCTTTCATGTCAGGGCAGTGCAGAGTTCAGGAACGATTCACTGACACATTTGGGACCCTGGCACTTTTTGCAGTGACAGTGGGGAGCAACAGCTAGAGAGGATCTTTGTTCAGGCATTGCTTGAGGACAAGCAATTTTTGGCAAGGAGGACTGTGATATTCCCACTTAGCAACATTGCTAAGGGAAATATCAATTTTTCTCCAATTTTGAATTAATTCACATTAGCACTTAGGAAGTGTGGGTTTAAAGGTCCCACATGTATTTTTGATCAAATGTGAGCCCAAACATTAGAGGATGGAGGAGAAAATCGAGCCACTAGTGGTACGTGGGGGCCACTCATAGAAAATTGCGACCCACATGGGCAACACACTCTCATTGGAGCGAAGTTGCTGGGGGAAAGTCAAGTTGGGCCCACATGAGCATCTTGGAGGCTCTTTGATAAATAGAGCAAGAGGCACTCATTTGGGTATTCATTCATCTATTCAAAAATTGCATCTTTGACAAGTGTTGTTTGGCACAATTGAGTGAAAGCCAAGTCTGCAAGTGTTGTTTAGCACACGAGTGTCTCTAAGCAGAGATCTCAACCCTTGCTTTAGTAGACTTCGAGTGTCAGCCCAAGGAGGGAGTTTGACTTAGTCCCAAATCGTACGAGCAGCAGGGAGGCCAAGTTACAGCAACAGAAAGAGTAGTAGTAGAGAGGTCGAGTTACAGTAGCAGAGAGAGTAGCGACAGGGAGGTCGAGTTACAGCAACAAAGAGAGTAGCAGCAGAGAGGCCGAGTTACAGCAGCAAGGAAGGTTGCTAACAGTAGGGAGGCCGAGTTATAGCAGCAGGGAAAGTAGTAGCAGGGAGGCCGAGTTACAACAGCAAGGAAAGTAGTAGTAACGCAAGGACTACGCAATGCTTAGAGGAGACACACTTGGGAGTTGAGGAGAGAAGGGAGTTTGGGCCTAAAACTTGAGGTGGAGGCCAGGGAAGTTCTTTCCCAGCATTTTGGAGGAGCAGCAAATGCAGCATCTGCTACAGGCTACATCTTTTGATTGTGGAGGAGGGCCAAGCATTTGGGGTCAATTTTGGAGCGTCAAAACTAGGACAAACCCTTTCTGGGGTTTTTTGGGTTTTTGACAAGGACCTTAGAAATAATTTGGTAGAATTTTCTGGTCATATTTGAGGGGTCAAACAGGGGTCCCAATTCAGCGAGCAACTAGAGGAGCTAGAGGAAATAGGGCCGAATTTCTGAAGTCAAGCATTGGCCAATTCCTTCATGGGTTATTTTGGAATTTCCCAGAATTTTCTGAGCACCAGAGAGGGCCCTAGCAGCAGATCCATTCAGCTAGCAGCATATTTCTGGGCAGTTCAGCGCAGAGCCAGGAGATAGAGCAACAACATATTTGACAGGGACTTCTTATTATTCATTTGGGCTTAGCTAGCTTGCCTTGAGCAAGCCGAGATGCACTATAGCACCTCATTATACCCTCTTCATACTATAATAAAATGGCTCAGCAACGCAGTTTTTGGCTTTAAAATGGTGTTCTGATGCCTGATTATTTTTCTGGGTGTTTTTGGTTATGCTTGATTTGTTTATCATTGTATATTTCCATTAGGAATATGACAGATAGCCAACTCTGTAAGTAGTATGGTAAATGGGACAGAGACTTTCCCATTCATAATCACTGTGGCTGTTTAGACAAAAATCAAGCTGGCAACAACTCAGAGGTCTGCAAGCCTCTTAGATTGATAATAATAAGTAGAAAACAAGTTCAAAATAGTCCAGAGATCTACCGGCCCCTGGAATGATCATAAAATGAGCCCATGAATGCATACAAGAATCCCTGCAATTACCCAGATTTCTTATAGGAAGTCAACACTCCTCAATCATGGAAGCAAACACATTCCATATTAGGTCACAGACATAAACCAACACATTAAAACAATATCAATATAGGCCTGAAGCCTACATAGTAAACACATGAACATTCAAGTGCAAGAGCTTGAGTAACACTTATCTTATGATCTGAAAGGTCTGGCAACTAAGATCATGTTAAAATTGGCAACTAGGGCCAAACTCCATGTGGGCCATCTTATTTATGGCAGCTGATATTTTTCTTGGATCCCTCTCATCGAGAGGTGTAGGATTGATCTAAAGATCATCCGATTCCGATAAGTATTCATGGAGTTATGAATTTATTTGTGTTATAAGACAATTTGTCAAGGTCGGCCAGCAACCAAATAAACCCCACATGTGCTCATTGTTTTAGTATAAAAGGAGATGACTTGAGAGTCATTTCTCACACACACTTCTATCTTGATTTCTCTCCACTTGTCTTGGGTTTTAGTGGAAGAAAAATCTAGGAGTGGAAGCCTTAGACGTTGGAGGAAAGAAGACTAAGGGAGCTGCCCTAGAGGAGATGCCCTAGCCCTAGACGTTGTCAAAGAAGAAGTCAAAAACGTTGTCAAGGAAGCATGCCCTAGCTGCACTCTTGGAGGAATCTTATCACATCAAAGAGAGGCCCTAACGCTGTCCAAAAAGCAGCCCTAAACACAGTCTAAGAGCAGCCCCAAACGTTGTCAAAAGGCAACCATAGACATAGTCTAAGAGAGGCCCTAACGTTGCCCTAACGTTGTCCAAAAGGCATCCCTAAACACAGTCTAAGAGCAGCCCTAAACATTGTCTAAAGGGCAGCCCTAAACATTGTCTAAAGGCAACCCTAACATAGTCTAAAGGGAGCCCTAACGCTAACCTACGGTGCCCTAGATGCAGGCCTAATATGGCTGAAAAGGTGGGTTGTAGGTGACCCTCAAAACAAGGACAGCATGAGAGTTTGAGGACTCAAACATTCCCAGGACAGAAATGCTAATAAATAGGACAGCTGGGCTACATGGTGCTGCTAAAACACATGGGACAGCAGCAGGTATAGCAAGGCTAAGGGGACAGCAACAAGGTATAGCATGATTGTTACGGACAGCAGCTACACCTATATATCTAGGCAGCAGTGGCAAAGGGACAGTTGTATAGTGAATGGGACAACAAAGGAATGTTAAGGCAAGCATGGTGCTGCAAGCACATGAGACATGTTGTGTGGCAACATGATCAGCCTCAGAACAATGATGGGACAGCAGCATATTGGGACAAAACTATGATGGGACAACAATGACATTGATGGGACAACAGCATGTTGGGACAGAACTATGATGGGACAGCAACATTGATGGGACAGCAGCATGTTGGGACAGAACTATGATGGGACAGCAATGACATTGTGCAGCAGTGGCACAATGGGATAGCAGCAACAACAAGGTGCAACAAGTACATGGTGCAACTAGGTGCAGCAATAGTACTTGGGACAACAATGATGCTTGGTGCAACAAGTACATGGTCATGATTGGTGAAGCATGATGAGATGCAACATAGTGATGATGGGTGCAGCATGGTGAGGTGCAGCGTGATGATGAGATTCAGCACAATGATAGGTGAAGGAGTCACCTTGGAGAATCAGTTGAAGCAGCATGTCTTCAACTGATCTCATGTATCATCTTCTTAGAGATGATCTATGCTCTTATCTAGATAAGTCAAAGTGTTGACCTCTGTTATAAATGTACTATCTCTCTCTCTGTTGAACTATTGAAGAACATATAAGAAGAATTGATCAAGGGTTTCCCCACATTGGGGTTTGTCCCTAGCTAACGCCACATCTTGTGTCCTCTTATCTTGGCTTGTCTTCTGCGATTTATGTTTATGTTCTATCTACAGTTTACTTTAATGCTGGTGTGATTGCTAATCTGGAAAAGATATTGAGCTAACTGTGAAAATTAAAATAAATTGCTCTAAGCATAGAACATACCTAAAATCAATAGATCAAGACTACAACTCTCCACCCAACCATAGACAAGCTACAACCACTATGACTTGTAGTTGTCACCCCCGAGCTAGATTCCAAAGCTTAAGGTGGAGTGCTTTCAGAGGACTTTTGACCAATCAAACAGTTGAAACAGGATGTACAAGGCCACACTACCTTCATCCACCAACTACACACATTATCTTACACATTCTTCACGCATATTCACATTCGTGCCAACATACTACAATGTAGAGAAATTTAGCTCACTTTCAGGAGAAGAGAGTCCATAATAAGGAAGGTTCATCAGTGGATAAGTTGTTGATGGTTAATGAGATCAGTGAGTCAAGCACCAAAGCTTCAGCCCAATGGAAACTCATGTTGGTTCTTTAGCCCTCACAAGCACCCGAGTTACTCTCCCCAGTTCAACAAGTTCATCAATCCACAAGCTCCCAGTGGGTTCTTCAGCCTTACAGGGAAGCCACTGCTCTCTATGATGCTTATGCCCAACAAGCCTCTAAGAGGTTTCTTCAGATGGTATTTAAATTCTCTCTAGCGCTTAGCAACAACCATTCGAGATGTTTCCTTCTTTGTGCTCTTTCATAGCAATTCTTAATGCTACTCTATGTTTTTCCTCCCTCTGTCTGCAGTTGTCGCTATGCAAGAGAGGGATTTCTCCATGCGTTCTCCCTCGTAAACTCCTTGCGCCCCTCCCCAAGGTCCCCTCGTCTGATTTTTCCTTGCCTGTTCAATGGTCAATCACCTACTTCTTTTTGAGGTTCCACATAGCCCATACCTTGGACAGCACAACCCGTTACAAACTTGAATGCTTTTGTCCTTTCTTGCTTATCGTTGGAGGCTAAGCACACCTGGGCCTGTCCTTTTCTTGTTTGCTAAACTTATTGCACAATTAGCTCATTTAAGACCTCTTCAGCCAACCCATGGCTGCCATTAAAATAACCAACTCCTCAAACAATCTTCCTCAAGCCATCTCCTTCCTAAAGCAATGGAATCTGTGTCCCTCTCTCAACCATTTAATTAATTACAATTATTTACAATGAAAGGCAATATTAACCAAGGGATGTCACACATCAATACTAGGGCCATAGGCTTGAATATTAGGCTGACCCACTCAAAAATTCTTGTTTCTTTGAAAAAAATTGCATTTGGAACGTCTTTACAAAGAGGGGGAGCGGTCCCCCGCAACACTGGTCGTGCACTTAAGGGTTGTTTTATTGTGTGTAAGATGACTCTCAGTTTTAGAGAAACTGATAGGTTGGAAGAGGCTTCCAATTTTGTTCCATAGAAGCTCAAGCTATAGATACTTATGGAGGAAGCCAAACTTTGGGAGCATGTTGAGAAAGAGATTCCAAAACATACCCATCTAACACAATCGGTTACTCATTGGAAGAAGAAAGTCAAGTTTGAGAGAATATAGAAAGATTAAGAAAATCATTCTAGATTCAATAAAGGACCATTTCATCTCTCACTTTGCAAAGAAGATGATAGATAAATACATGTTTGGATTTGTGATTCAGTTGTTTCAAAACCAACTTTCATCCATTCATATGAGCAAGACAGATACTATGGTGAGCTACTTAACCAAGACCACTCAGTTAAGAGATCAATTAGCTACCATTGGAACACATTTCAAAGATCAAGATTTGGTGCCCATTCCTTTGAATGGACTTGTTCCTTCCTAGATGTCTTTTGTTCAAGGCAATTGTGCTTGAAAGGCTTTGCCAAAGTTCAAAAAGTTTTGGATTGATCTTGTTTGGGAAGAAATTATATTGCAATCATGTTCGATGCAACAAGGGGAAATAGATATGATTGGTCACCTCAAAAAGATGAAGAAGCGTGGTAAAGGATACAAGAATAAGGAAGGTACAGATACAAGAAAGAACAACTTGAGTAAGTTGAAGTGTTTTTGATGTCACAACACAGGGAATTATGTCAACCAGTGTCCAATGAAAAAGAAGGGAAAGGAAGAGAAACAGTTTGCAGCAAGCACTGCCAAGTGTAGAGGATGATCCCTCCTAGTTTGAGACTACCTTTTCCATGACCTCCTGACTGTCATCTAACATTGTGTCTAGTGTTTGATAGCATGTGGATAGTGGAGCTTCAAGACATATGGCATGTGGCAAGTCATTATTTAGTAGACTTCAAGAGCAAGAGGAAGGTATGCATTTAGAGCTTGGTGATGATGCTACATATCATGTGAAAATAGTTGAATCCATTTCTTTCATATGCCTTTAGGTCATGCCCTTGAGTTGAGTGATGTTCTATTGGTTCCTAGTTTGAAGAAGAATCTTCTTTCAATTCTTGTATGTTCGACGAGTTTCATTTGAGGGTCAACATTGTACCATCAGTGGCTGTAGTATAGCTAATATGAGGACATTAGCTAGAGGGGTGAGAAAGAGTGGCCTTTAGAGGTTAAATGTTGATCCACTGCCACTTGTACATTCCAATGAGAGGTTGGATGAGCCTTCTAGTTTTGAGGAGACTCGAGAACATGTAGGAGTACTCAAATATTCAGTAAGGGTGAGTATATTTCCTAGAAGATATGCTAGTCATATTGCATTGGTTTCTACCATCTATGTGCCTTCTAGTTATTTGAGGAGGAGAGATGATATCTTGATGGAGGAGGATGCTAAGGTTGATTACATGATTGCTATTGATGGGAGTATCGTAGAGTACAAGGACAAGGTTATTGGATTCTCTTAGACAAAGTGAGTCAACCATGATGTTAATCTTTCTTCATAATTCACTCGAAAAGAGAGAGTTGAGCTAGTTCACATTGTTTCAGTTACCAAAAGGCTTTGACGTGCATGAGAGGAATTCTCACATTCATAGGTCGTTACCTATACAATAAGCTTGGTATTTTAGGATTGATGAGTTGACTTTACCAAATTTCTATCTTTCTAACATTGATAGATGTGATTCACTTGTCTTGGACTTGTATGGAGATGTGATTACCTTTGCAGGGCATCTTGAATAGCTCATGATGTTAAGATGTTAACTTGAGGGATGATAGAGTTTTGTAGGTTGCTTAGGATCCAAGGTTATAATCCTTCAAATTCAAGATGGTCAATGTTATTTGGAGGCTTGAGACGTTGAGATAACATCATGTGACAAATGGGTGATACTTTATTTTTAGGGTTCAGTAGTTGATTTTGACACTACAAAAAATACTAATTTGTAAATGGAAAGTTTCCTAGAGTTGCATAGGGTTTATAGAGTGTTGGTGAAAACATTTTCCTCGTAAAGAGGGATTGTTAGCTTTTGAGGTAATCCCAAAACTGTTTGCACCATGTTTGGGGTGGTTCATGAGATTTGGGGTACATGGTGTATAATTATTCCTTGGATAGCCCATGATGGATTTGCACATTGAAGATGGCTTATTGAATAGTTACTTGACCTCAATTGGGTGCATGCATGACATTCTTCATTAGAGCGTTGGATATCTTCAAACAACTTGTTGACATTCTACATGCTAGCCACATGAGGAGGAAGCTTACTTACAAAACACCCTACATTGGAGAAGGAGCATTTGGCATTTTGGTGGAGAATATTAAGCCCTAGACAACATGGGGTAGTTTGGATGCTTGCATGAAAGCATGGATTTGACTTGGGGATGCCTCTGTTGCGACAATGTTGATTCAAGGGGAGTGGACCTATGGAGTACATGACTCAGGAGGAGCACTGGAGTCCTTGCAGGTGTTGCATTAGACACATCTCATGGAGTGCCCTTGCACTAAAGCCTTGCTTGTGTACAGCATCACCTCGGAGCTTAACATGTGTACCCTGGGAGTGTAGCATTATGCATGTCTGACCCTACTTGTGGCTTTGTAGGTTGCATGCAAGGGTTTAGGCACACTCGTTTTGTTAGCCTCCCTTACCTCACAAATATATAGACAAAGGAATGGGTCCCTTCATCATTCTTATCCTTATCACTCTTGTGTTAGAGATGTGACTAAGAGTGCACTAGTCTGTCTCTCCTTCTTTCTCTTAGATCTTCATCTTTGTACTTTCTCTCCCTTGTCCTAGAGGTGCTAGGATTTGTTGGATCTTTTGCGGCATCTTGAATACTAAGGTTATGACTTCATTCCTCGAAGACATTGTAGCTAGAGTTTTGTGATTAAACCCTAGCTTGTACTTGTGAAGTGAAGAAGAAGAGGATTATGTCCTACCAAGGAGGCTTGCTAGTGTTGATGCTAGCTTGTGAAGTATCTTTGACGAAGCTAGGGTTTTGTTCCTTTCCCTGGCTAGTTTTTTGGCGAGCTAGAGGATTGTACTAGCATTGAGATGAGAATTTTACTAGCATTGAGATGAGGCTTGTACATGAATTTCACTTTTATACCTATAGGCATGAAGTTTTCAACTACCCAAAACATTTTCTATTTGCAAATTTGATTTTCAGCCATCTATTTCATTATGGTTTGGTAATTTCCAGCACTTGTATGCCTTGCTGATTTGATATAAATTAACACTGAAATTTTTAACTGATTCAACACTAATATTTACTATTCTAATTACAACTGTCATAAAGCAAATTTGAGATGTGTTTATGCATGCTAAGATTTCACGAGAGGAATAGAACTTGTTGGCAAACTTTGGTATCTTCTCTCTTGGATTTCCTTGTTGATTGGGTTGTAAAGAGGTGAAATATTGTCCAACATTGATGTTGTTTATGTATATTCTATAACAGCCCTAAGGTTGAAAATTTATAGAGTTAAGATCCATGAAACCTCTAGGAAAAATTTCTACAAGCAGTCCCCTTGAGCTTAGCCTCCTTTCTAAACGTAAATATATGAATGTATTTTCCCTAGTTTATGTCTAGTGCCTAGGAAAGGTTCTCTTTATTGTTTTCTTAGGTCATGCTTTGGTCATGTTTATTCCTAACTGGGTTCCTTAGTTGGACATTTTCTTCCATGGGTTGTACAATGACTCTATGTTTGCCCCCTACAAACTAGCAGATCAAAGAGCCCAATTTCAATGAAACACCTGCTGAATTTTGTCTCGGACCAACAATTCCCTCAATTTGACTCACAGATCAGTAGTTGAGCCCTTTGACTTTTAATCAACAACTATTTGGTGTGCCTTCTACTCCCATGTGGGTTTACTTGGTCTATAAATATCCCTCTTTTTAACTTGGTTAAGGCTAATAAATCAGTCTCTCTTTTGATTCTTGAAACTTACCAAAAATTTGTTGAATTTTCTTAGGTCATGCTATGGTCATGTTTATTCCTAAGTGGGTTCCTTAGTTGGACATTTTCTTCCATGGGTTGTACAATGAATCCATGTTTGCCTCCTACAAACTAGCAGATCAAAGAGCCCAATTTCAATGAAACACCTGAGGAATTTTGTCTGGGACCAACAAATACCTCAATTTGGCTCACAGATGAGTAGTTGAGCCCTTTGATTTTTAATCAACAACTATTTGTCGTGCCTTCTACTCTCATGTGGGTTTACTTGGACTATAAATATCCCTCTAAATATCCCTCTTTTTAACTTAGTTAAGGCTAATAAATTGGTCTCTCTTTTGATTCTCGAATCTTACGAAAACTTTGTTGAATTTTCTTAGGTCATGCTTATTCCTAAGTGGGTTCCTTAGTTGGACATTTTCTTCCATGGGTTGTACAATGAATTTATGTTTGCCTCCTACAAACTAGCAGATCAAAGAGCCCAATTTCAATGAAAAACCTATGGAATTTTGTCTGGGACCAACAAATCCCTCAATTTGACTCACAAATGAGTAGTTCAGCCCTCTGACTTTTAATCAACAAGTATTTGTCATGCCTTCTACTCCCATGTGCATTTACTTGGTCTATAAATATCCCTCCTTTTAACTTAGTTCCGGCTAATAAATTAGTTCTCTCTTTTGATTTTCGAATCTTAGCAAAACTTTGTTGAATTTTCGCAAGGATTGTACTCACCCTTTGTTGATGTTTGTAGCTTAGGCAGATACTTCAGCACAGACTTAAGTGTCAAGGTGTGTGGAAGTCACCTAATTACCTCTTAATATTAGTAATTACTTTATTTATTAAAGTAATTTCTTTTCATAAGAAAAGTGTGTTTTATCTAATGAAATGCAAAGGTTATTTGCATTAGTGAATTAGATAAATCACAACCATTGATATCAATTGAAGTTGAGATTTAATTTCAACCATCAATCATTTTGTATATTAGGGTTATTGATTTAGCCATAACTCAAACTTTTAAAAAAAGGCTCAGCTAAGGGAGAAGACACATTATTGAGCAGAAGACAAAGTGAGATAAGTGAGTATCTCAATGATTGGTTGGAGAAGGAAATTCGCTCAAGTGTGCAGAGATGTCAGACAGAAAAACAACAAGAGGATTTGCAACAAGGAAGAAACCTAATGGCAGGAAATCAAGAATTGATTTTCTGCAGCAGATCTAGCCCACGTGTGCGGCAGAACCCAACAACAATGCACATTTGTGAGTACAACACAGGTACAGCATGTGGCAGATGCAACCGTATAGCAGATTGCAAGGATAAGTTTGCAGATTTGGATTTTCTCAGTGATTTCAGAGGGCCCACAGCTTTACAGATGCCCAAGATTTCTGAATGTTCTTGTAGATTGTATTTTCTCAGTGGCCAGATTTTCCTGGGTTGGAAAAGTCCTTGTAAGCTTGGTAAAATTTCTGAATAAAAAGCTGAATTTTAAAAGGCATATTTTATGTGTTTTGCACAAATGAAATTGACTGTTTAAATTTTTGCTTCCGCTGAAAATTAAATTTTTATTTACCAGTTAAAATCCCAGTATCACATTTTGTTCAAACGAGCTGAAAACTAAATTAAAATCAGCAAGGAATTTTTGCTAAAAAATAATTTGTAATTTACTAGGGTTAGAAAACTTAGCACCCTTCACCAAAGCACCTAAGGCTACCTAAAACTACAGACCCCATGAACTCCCTCATAGTAGGGACTTACCTTCATTGTTGTGTTTTTCCCTTAGCTTGGATTCTTCAATTTGTACCTAACAATCAAGTTGGATCTAAGGTTTTGCCCTCGCGGGTTTCTCTTGGATTCAAGCAATGCCCTTTTCCAAGGAGGATTACCCACACCATATTTGTAGGGAGATCACCTCACAGTAGAGGGCCAATCATCTACTAAGCCGATAATATTGTTCTTTATTATTTGGTAGATATATCATGATTTTGTAATTAAATTGCATTGCTTTGGAGGCTATTTTCAGGTAAAACAAGGAAATTGGCAATGGCTTGGAGCACGGTAGGAATTTTATCATTTTTGTTGGCTTCACCAAGGGTTATGGCCTGCCTATTCCTGGTTCAAGCGTGTCCATTCCTCTTCCCTTCTTTTCCATGGGTATTTCCTTTCTTTCTGATTTCTATAGTTAGATTTTTTTCTGCATATCAAAATTCTATCTTGTTAGGACACCTCAAAACCTAACATAAGCGCCCTCCTAAAATAAACCAAAACCTATGGGAAACGTCCAGCCAATGTTAATAATTAACCTAGTGGCTTCCATTCTTCCCTTCATCCTCCCCCCTTGGCTCCTCGCTGCCAATGCAGTGTCAACTTCACTCCTTTCCTCCTCCCTCCTCGTGATGGTGGCAGGACCATTTGTGTGGTAGTGCATTGTTTCCCTCTAACTGCTGCTCCACAAACTCATCTCCTACAATTTCCCATTGCCGATACTTGGGGACACAGGTTTCAATAATATAGGCTATCAGTTGTTTCTTCTAAGTATGATTGTATGCCTCACTAAAAGCATGAGAGGAATTCTTACCTTCCAGAGAAGTTGGAGGCATGAAGGCAAGAATCTCTTATGAATGCAAGATCCATGAGCCATAATTTTTATTTAAGAAAGTACAGAAATCCTCAAGCTTGGGTGAATAAAACTAAGTATTGATTGAGGGATGGGTTGCTATAAAAGATTCAATTGCAATGTCTTCAAGTTCCATGGTCTATATTCTGAATGGAGACACTTCTTAAATACATCAGCAGAAATTATATGACGTTTATCTTTCTTTCTCAGTCCAGGTTAACTGGCCTCAACTAGAAACGGATCTTCTGATGCAGGTTTGTGAAACATTTCTTGGGAAAGCTTTAATACGACCCTGAAAAATGAAAAGTCAAACCATATGAAACCATACATACTTTAAGGTCTCTGATAATCAGACAATGTATCAGACCACTATTTTGAAGACATGCTGATCCAACCTGACTACATGGGATACTATGCGGGACCAAATCCATCTCCATGGTACTTTCTGAAATTATTAAGCTGACAATACGCAGATGGTCTACTAACCTCAGTTTTGGACGTGAAGCTGGTGCAGGATGAAGCAGACGTTGACAAAAATTAGCCTCCTTAGGCCACTTCAGCAAAAACTGTGGAGGAAGGACACGATGCCGGAGATTGGACATGATTGTCTGTTGCTCTGCTTCTGAGCTAAAAGTGCAGAATAGCTAGCGACATGAAAGGACTCAAAATGGGTGAGGATTACTGGATTTTATATTAAATATTTGAATTTGAAAATGATAACAACAATAATTTTGAATTATATATTTTAATTTTGAAAAATGCTAACAACAAAACTTAGACAGTAGAATTCATTATTTTGTTTCTATAAGAAATCAATCTCCTGTAAAATTGTATGACTAGTTTTGTTCTGCTTCATACCTCAAAGAGGAGAACACCTAAACAGTAAATATCTGAAGAAAATGAGATTGACTTCCCCGCTAGCTCCTCTGCACTCGTATACCAGTTAAGTTCCATAAGCAGTAGTTGTTTCAATGGGAAGCAATTGCCCCTCTCTTGAACATTCTCATCTGCATTCATAGCATCCATTTTTGATTGTGCAATCCAATCCCTCGTGTCCGGTCCCAGGGTATCAACTGGTGTGACATGCTTACAATCATCAGTCTCTAAGCATAAAAAATTTCCTACAGAAGCAAATCTTTCAGATACTCTGGCTAGGCTTTCTTGGCACTCACCTGTTGCTAAAATACTTGATTGCTGAGTTTGATGGCCTACAATGTGGTCACAGGTGCTTTGCTCAACTTCTTCTCTGACTCTTGAAATCCTCCCAATGACATCACTATGTTGCCTTGGAGCTCTCCCTGTCTGATGTGGAAGTGCCTGAGCTAACCTTTCAGTTGAGTCTTCGGACGACTCAGAACCTGAACTCGTACATGAAGCCGATTCAATGAATGAAACTCGATTGAATGAAGACAACATAAAGCAGGAAGGTCGGATGTTTTGCAAAACAACTCCTTCAGAATGTGCAAGATGGACAATCTCCAGGATTTGCTTGAAAATGTGCAAGGATTCTACTCTATCCACGGCTCTGTTCGGTGTGTTCAGCCATTCTCTCAAGCTAATATCCTCCGCTTCTAAATCATCCGTCATGTGGTGCAGAGTGGACTGGGTCTGAAAAGCAACTTCTTGTTTCTCATTTGCAGGGTTACCAGAAAGACAGCTGTTGTTCCCCATATAATCGGCTGATGATGTGATAAGCTGTTTCTCTTCTTCTTCGGATTGACTACAGACAGTGTTGGAAGCATCCTTTGAGCTGCCGCAAGTGGTACTAGGATACAACCCTGCATTATTGATGCTGGATTCCCCAGACATAAACTCCCTCTGACTCGCTTCCTCCCAATTCAACTCTTGGGAGCCGTTCATTTCATCTCTCAATTTCTCCATCCCACGGGTTATGATTGGCCATTTGTGTAATTCAGGTTGGTGTTCCACCCACTAGTGAATAGGTTGTAACCTCTAAGAAACTCTGATTCCTTGAAATAGTTCTCGGACTTACGGCACCAAATCCACAATATAAATTCTAGCGAAAACAGCATTCTGCATCTCATTCCTAAGAGATAAATTATAAAAATCCCTCCGAATGTCCCCACCGATTCTCCTTTCGTGGCAACGGTATTAGAAATATTTGGCCATTGCATAAAAACCCTTCTACGTTTTCTCACTGCTCCTTATTATATGCAGGGCCGACAAGATAAACTCAAATACAAATCTACTCCATGCAATCTCGTTATGTTTCCCCTCGCTTTCCCATTTCCCACTCTTCCGGATCACAAAAAGAAACCAAATTTTAGAGGCAAATATTTCTCAGAGGCATTTACGACCGTACAGCACCAAAGCCTCCCAGAGCAAACACACTTTCACTTTTAAATTATTCCTACCAAATTGCATGTAATATACGCATACGGCCTTCAGCAATTTTCCCAAGGCAAAATTTCTCAAGCCGGTTCGCGAACCGAAGCTTCTTAAATTTCACAGAGTAAAAAGCGGTGGCAAATATTCATTACAGTGCCTTCAAGAGACCGGGGCCAGCTGTTGCTTCAAACACATACTGAACTTCAAAATCTCGAAAATGTTAACAGAGAACCTACCAAATTCTCAGCCATAAAGCAAATTATCTTTCAGACAAAGCCGAAATTTCTAGCCATGAAAGAATTCAGCAAAGAATAGCCTTTCCTTCATTTAAAGCTTCAATGTACCGGCAAATTAAAGAAAGCAGTCCATCCTGCGGGAACCGCCTGCATTGAACCCCAACCGCAACCTGCAAGAAACCCATCGACACGTTTAAATCTTTAACCATTATCATTATCAATAAACAGACAAAATAATAACTAAAGCAGTTCCTGCAGTACGAAGAGCATTCGACCTCACAAATCAAAACGATAGCTCCACCTCAGAAATTAAACCGATAGCTCAACTTCCGATTGATTTTTTTGCAGAATTTAGAAAAAGAAAAGGCCAAACCGACAAAGAAACTTGCATTCTCTGCCACCAAAGCCAAAGAATTGTACGAGGAGCAGAGCTGACAGAAAATAAAACCAAAAATCAAGCCCTGCGAGCTGCAGAGCGACGACGGCCTCAATTCCGCGGAATTCACCGCTAAATCCAGCGGTTTATCCGCACGCCGTAAAACGGAGGAGCAAAAACAGAGCCAGCTATACTGTAAGTCTGTACATTATCTCTTTGCCTCCGCTGAAGGTAGCCATCCAAATTGTTTATCAATTAATACTGTAATCATTATTTTCCTCGTCCTCTGCTTTTTTATCCCATCCTCAGGCTCCACATCAGCCTGCCGACTCCGTACGTGGCTACATGCGCTTCCATGAAAATTCCGCCAATTTTAGGTTTGATGTAAAATCGAAAGCGAGATTCGATGCGGGGCCGGATTCGATAGCGGGTAACCAAACCCACACAGCGAATTAATTCACATTGAAGCTGAGTCCATTCCGGATAGGATTCAATGCACTGTGATTCATACATGTGGAGAGTAAAATAATTTCGATAATGACGTGTACAATTGAAGGCCAGGAAATCATTTGATGTACTCGGTATTTTGTTCTGTGCGTATCTTTGTGCCTGTGCTTCGTGCCGTCGCTTTTGCTTCTTGGCATTAGCGCCTGCGTGGTCTCTCCAATACTGAGCCTTACAATACAAATGTCTGACGCAGAACATCCATTAATAATAGTTATACTGTTGTCACTGTCACAGCGGTTAACGTTGGAACAGTTAGCTTTCTCTTATTGTTATGAATAATATGTTTTACATCAATGCTCTGCGCAAGCTGAGGATAGCATCCCCTCTGCTCACGTGGTCAAAGATCCACCTACCAACGGGGATTTGATTCCAACTTTTTTAGTCAAAGAATTTCATTCATGGTTCAGTTTTCAGTGTCCGGATAGATATGCCCTTCTTTCCATGGCTTTTTTAAAAACAATTTTGGATTATCATATTAATATGAAAAAACCAGTACATATGATTAGAGATGCATCAAACTATTCCATCATCAACATAAACCATCACAAAAGGTACAGTACTTCTTTATAAGTTAGGGTTAATGTGTAGTACATTTTACTAATACACAAAATTGTGTTCAAAATCTATTTTTTAAATTAATAGAAATATTTTAGAATTTTTATTTTCTTATAGGTAAATAGAATAATACACTTAAGAAAATACAATTTATTAAAAGATAGGATCATCATTAATATATCTGGAAAGAATTTTCATCCTTTATCTCATTGTTGTGCAAAGAACAGTAATGAATAAACCTTGGAGCAACTGATAGTCTTCTTTTTGATAGCATGTATGCCACAGTGTTGAATTATCTCAAAACATGATCAAAAGAGATGCAATTAAAAAAATTCTTTAATTGCTCTATGTGAAGCATCTAATTTACCAAGTTGGGGGAAGAAAGGTTTACCTGACCATTGGACCAATCAATAATAACTCTCGCGTCACCCACAATAGAAATCTTCTCTATCTGAGGTCTCCTGGCGTTGTATAGCAAACCCCACATGCCAATAACTTCTGCTCTAGTGTTTGTACCACAGCCACCAAACTAATAGAAATGCAATTCTACATATGTACTCATTCGAATAACAACCCCGCAGCCACATCGTCCATGTTGGGCAACACCATTGAAATATCTAGCCAGAAAATTGACATTATGGTCCATTATCAATTTTTGGGACAACTTAACCTTGGGAGGCTTCTGACCATACTCACCAAATCGAACACAAATACAAGTACAGATGTGTCCAATGTCTAAAGGGCGACCTTCAAAGATCAATGCATTTCTCGCACACCAAATTTACCACATAATAAATAAAGGCAAGGTCCTGTAAGAACCACGTTATCGAATCCACCACTTAAGACACTCTTCCAAAGATTAGAAGAACCATCCAGTATTTAATTGAAAAACCTGTAGTATTTATATCCAAATCACAATTGCAAATGGGAACTGGAGAAATATGTGGAGAACATGCTCTGTTGTATCCCTGCAAAAGTAACAATGACCCGGACCAATGAAACTTCGCTTACAGACATTATCTCCTGTGAGTATTCGATTCTTCCAGGCGAGCCATCCAGAAAGAATAATCTTCATGGAAATATTCAAACTCCAAACCACTTTGTACCAACAACGATCCACATTTCTATGAAGTGAAAGAGAAATGTATCTATAAACCTCTAAAACCACCAACTGGCCATCACGCAGATAACCATTCCAGCCTAAAAACTCTTCACAACCACCATAAGTAATCTCATATGTTACACTGAAATTTGTCACCATGACTATCTGCAGTTAATATGGCTCCATCAATAGTCATATTATCCTCCTTGTCAAGCCTCATACCTCTGCTCTTCATGTCAAACTTCAAAAAGAGAGAAAGTCACTTAAAAACATGGTTATCTCTGGGTACGCAGGTTCTCTCTACCTTGCCTGCGTGTACGCACCCCAAACACATTGTGCCTGCGTACTTGTACGCTCTGTAAGCCAAAGGATGGGTGCGTACCCCTGTAAAGGTCAAAAGGCGCGAGTTTCATCTTTAAAAAATTACTTGTGGTCACTTCTAGAGCCT